>OVAF01001025.1:0-27207 GCA_900406245.1 Odontarrhena argentea
AATGAGAAAACGTCGTCGTATTAACTTTATAAAAAAAAAAAAACAAATGGGTCTAAAGATGGATTTTCATTGACAAACGAGTTCCAATTTCTTTAGTGATCTCTAACTGATTTATAAATATACACACATAATATCCAAGTCCTACCACAAAATTATATATATAACAAAACGAATTTAAAAAAAAAAGTTGTAGAAATGAAAGAGAGATTTGGTTGATTATTTACTTAACGGTGCAATGGACGGGTCAGATCTTATCTTCATATTTCAAAGGGTCAAATAGAAATCCAACGGTCTTATAAAATTTTACAGAGACAGACACTACACAGCCCTGGGAAACTAAACAACCTAGAAACTTGGGTCATACTTAGCTTTTTTTTTTTTTTTTTTTTTTTTTTTTTTTAAATACTTCCCCCTGGGNAATTTGAGTTTAATAATGAATCTTAGTACTGAATATTATGTATATGTCATGTGTCTATAAAGAAGTACACCGTAAACTATGCTATGTGAACCAAGCGGTGGTCTTCCGGTGGTTTGAAATTAGGTATATGCATGTTTCAGAATTTAGATTCGATTTCATTTGACCATCCAATCCATAGAATATCTATGCGAAAATGAATTCGGGTCAAATGAATTAGTCTGGACCAAATGCCTAAGATTTACTCTTGGATTTCAAAAAAAACTAAAAAAATATGCTATCTGCAAGGTTCAAGAATTCGCTAGGCGTTAATCGGACGGTTGGTTAGGACCTAGCGATTAATGAAAAAATCGGGGATTAAACGGGGATTAGTTTTAGATTTTTTTTTTTTTTATATTTATATCTAAAATTTTAATTAAACATATAATGATCTTAACTAAAACTTATTATTAACTAAAATGTAAAGATATATACAATTTCATAAAATTTCTATGTATAAGAAAGATTTATTAGTTAAAATGCTTAAGTTATTAATGTATAAATTAGGTTTTAGGTTAGCAATTAATCGGTTTGGTGATTATGTCAACCGATTTTGTTTAATCCTGACAGAGTGATTCTGCCAAACGCTTTTTCGGGTGAGGAATCGGCTCCACGGCCAATTTTTGGATTTTTTTTTTTAAATTAAAAAAATAATTTTTGTTTTTTTTTTAAAAATCGGAATTAATCGGACTAGGCGGATGATTAATCGGATAAACGATTAATGAAGGGATTAGTGCTTATTCGGGACGGAGTACTGCCGCCGGGCGTCTAGGCGGTCGATTAATCGGCTAGGTGCTTGATTTTTAGAACAAGGGTTATCTGTATATACATTTGAGTTTCAGTAAAAAAAAAAAAAAAAAAAAAAAATAAAAATTTGAAAAAAAAAATATNATATAAATGTTTAAGTTTTAAGAGCACAACTTTTGGTATAAAACAAGTTGTGCATTGGACAGCAAAATAAGTTGGTGACTAGGAAGTAGCCGTTGCCACTCTTTTGTTTGCTTCCCTCTCTGTCCACCCCCATTTCTCTGAAACCATCCGTTAATAAGTTTGTTCCTTCTTTAAATTCTGACCCATACTATATCTGTTTTCTCGAAATAAATTGCGGCTACCAGTATCTTACATCACAGACCAAATAGCCTATTCTAGAATTCAAATACAAGAAAAAAAGCGATGGAGACGAAGATAAAAGAACTCATAAATTTGTGATGAATCAAATCCATTTCGAAGAGGACAATGTTATCTTCATTAACCCTAAACTTTTTTTTTTTTTTTTTTAAAAAATTTAAATCNTCCTATTTAATTGGATCAAAAAACTAAAATGGAAGACAATTATTTACAAAATAGCGAGGATCACATAGTATTTAATTATTTATAATGGGAATTCGGACAAAAAACAATCTGAACTTTGCCAAACTTACCAAAAAAATAAAACATGAACTACAATATGGCCGAAAAAATCTGAACTTTGCATTGATTTTTTTTCGTAAACTCCAAACTTTGTGTTGACTTACCAAAACAAACATCCGTTAAAATTTTCGGTTAAAAAGTTAACTTCCGTTTAACAACTGTTTACTGTAGCCGTTAGTCACAATGACATCATTTTGGGCTACATGAATTCAACAAAAAAAACCTAAATTTTGCCAAAAGGCCATATTAGACTTTAATTAGTAGCCCTAAAATGACGTCGTTTTGATCTCTAAAACACCCATAAAATATGTGTTCACCATACATCAAACCCTGGTTGCGTTAGTCAATAAGAGAGTCACTTGACATTGTGCTAGAGGACTTTACAATTGTTTAACGAACATAATTAATTATATAAACTACTCAAAGATATGAACCCTAATTTTTACAAAACCCCCAAATCGATTTTAAATAATCTCGAAACCATACACTATTTGAAACACATCACAGTGTATATTTTACAAAACCTCCAAATCAATTATAAATAATCTCGAAACCATACACCATTTGCAACCCGGCAAAATGTATATTTTATAAAACCCCATATTTTAAATAATCTCGATACCATACACCATTTGAAACCCATCACAGTGTATATTTTACAAAAACTCCAAATCGATTTTAAATAATCTCGAAACCATACACCATTTGAAAACCATCACAATGTATATTTTACAAAACCCCTAAATCGATTTTAAATAATCTCGAAACCATACACAATTTGAAACCTGTCATAGTGTATATTTTACAAAACCCCCAAATCAAATTTTATATAATCTCGAAACCATGCCCCATTTGAAACCCATCACGGTGTATATAAAATCGATTGGGGGGGGGGGGTTTGTAAAATTTTGGTTCGTATTTTTGGGNTGTATGTAATGAATTATGTTCGTAAAACAATTGTAAAGTCCTCTAGCATAGTGGTAAGTGACTCTCTTATTGACTATCACTACCCAAGTTTGATATGTGGTGGACACATATTTTGGGTTTCTTAAAGATCAAAACAATGTCGTTTTAGGGCTACAGATTAAAGCCAAATACGATCCAAAAAGTTCAGGTTTTTTTTTTGGCAAGTTTGGTAAAGTTCCGGCTTTTTTGGCAAGTTTCGTAAAGTTCACGCTTTTCTTGGCTGAATTCTTGTAGCTCAAAATGACGTCGTTTGTGACTAACGACTACTGTAAACGTTTGTTAAACAGATGTTAACTTTTTAGCAGAAAATTTAAACGGATGTGTAATTTGGTAAGTCAATGCAAAATTTGGATTTTACGAAAAAAATCAATACAAAGTTCAGGTTTCTTTCGGCCATATTGTAGTTCAGGGTTTTTTTTGGCAAGTTTGATAAAATTCAGGTTTTATTGGCCGAATCTCTATTTATAATGGAACAAATGGTGTATTGGTTAAGAGTTATTGGGGTTTTAATGAAGCATCAATTTTTTTTTAAAAGTTATTTGTAGCGTATGAGAACTATAGACCATGACTTCTTATTCAACTTACTGCATATTAATTTATAATTTTCTAGGATAATAATTTATTAATAGGTTAATACATAAATAATTTTGGGGCATGTCAACAAAGATTTTAAATATTTTCCAGATTTTCTAATAACCAAAAGTTGTAACATTTTGATATATGTGAAATTGTTATAAGATTTATCCAATAAAGAAACAAAAAATCAGAATAAAACATTACCATGAAAAAAATTTGTTGTTACAAGTGAAAAATTTTTAGACATAATTCCTTAAAATCTTTGTTCGCACGGAAATTGGAATAGTAACGTTGTGAATTCCATCAGTCCAACACAACGTCCCAAAATAAAAATCAGTGTTTACTTTATGGTCTGTCTTCACTCTCACACTAAACGTAATCTTCCTGATGTTGGAACCGAATTCGAGAGTCATCGGATTTACTTCAATCTCTATACCAAGAGGACGTTCAACCACTGGTATGTAAACCGAACCAGCTGGTCCAACATTTGTCACAGTTCTAGTCACGGTGACCTCTCCAGTGAGACCAGGGATTGTGATCGAAGGCATGTTGAAATCCAACATTGAGGGCTTTGGCCATGTGCAGTTGTGAGTTTTTCCAATTAGTTTGGAAATGGATATGTCATCGTAATTTGCAGAATACAAGTAATGAACATAATCATCAATGCCCATGTCGTAGACAAGTCCCGGGTCTTTTGCTTTCTCGGGATTGATCAGGCCTCCTCCATAATCAAACGGATCAGCAAGTTTATGTGTGGATCCCTCTGAAAATATAGGCTCGCCAAACGGATCGGTCCTCCATGCTTCATTTAAGTTAAAGAAAACAAAGGTGTTTAATGTTATATTCACATTTTGTGGTGAAGGTGTTCAATATGGATAAACTAAACATAAAAATCCAACTAAAACACTAAATTGACTGTTACGTTTCCTTTTGAATAAGTTTTACTCTATTTTCTAACCTAAAAACCAAAACTAAATTTACATCGAAACCAACTCATATTACTTTATTAAACAAACTTAATTAAATATATACTTAATTAAAAACCAAACCCGAATGAAAAGCAACTAAAAAAAAATCAGTTTCAGTTTAGAAGCTATTATTCTAACACCCGATAAAATAAAATGAAATTAAATTCGGACCAAACTGATCCATACTAGCTAGGTTCTACATAAATTTGACAATATCTATTTTATAAAACAAAAATAGTCAATCCTAACTGAACCCAAAATTAAACTCCTCTAATTTTGGTTTTAGATTCAGAGGAACAACCTGTTGTGACAAGAGCGGATCGGATTGCAGCAGGAGACCAGTCAGGGTGAGTTTGTCTGAGTAGCCCAATGATTCCCGAGACAATAGGAGTAGCCATTGATGTTCCAGACCTTAATTTATACACAGTAGATACTGCAGAAAGTATGTTAACACCAGGCGCTGCTATGTCTGGCTGCATTATCATCCATCCGAGTCCCAAATTTAGTTAACACTTGGATCTATGTGTTTGAAGAAACAATCAAAAGAAGATACTACTACACAAACCTTGAGAATGGCTGGAGAAACTGAATTAGGTCCTCTACATGAGAAACGAGCCACTCTAGATGCAATTGGTCTGCCAATGAGTGTCTTGGAAGGGCTTAGTTTTGCTTTAGGCTGACTACAAAATCAAAATTTCTCATGAGTAAGATTAAAAAATTAACAAAGGAAAAGCATGATGATTAGAAAAAGTTGGAGAAGATTATTTACTCGGTGGTATGGATATAGTATAAAATATCAGTTCCAAATTCGTAATCCACCACGATGCAAGGAACATTCGAGTTGCTGCAAATGGTAGGATCAATTACAGATTGTGCATATATCATGCCAGCACATCCAACCTTCATTATATTATTCGCCTTTTCTATTGCATTATTGGTTGACGTAAACACAAGCAAAATTTTTCCTTTAGTTTGCCCCTGTGCGATAGAGGCCTCGAGCATTTCATCTGATAATATAAGATCAGTAAGACCAACTTCTGGAAATGTGTTTAAACCTTCACCCTGAAACAGTAGTGTAAGACAAGAAAGAAAATTCAAATATATTATACTAGAAGCAATGCAATCAAAATCAAAAGAATAAGGTCATACGAGAATAGTTAGGTTATTTCCAAGAGTGATCGGGATCGGGAAGGAGCGGTCCAGGGATGTAGCAGCCACAGTTATGATCCATGGAGCAACATTATCAACAGTCTGGGCATTAGGTCCCTCGTTTCCAGCAGCACAGACAACGGGGATGCCTTTCATCACCGCTTGGAAGGAACCAAATGCAATATCACTCTCATCAACATCAAAACTTGCAGGTGCGTCGGTACCAATTGAAATGGATATGACATCAACGCCATCGCGTATGCTATGGTCAATTGCTTTGAGTATGTCAGGTGTAACACATCCAAGGTTTCCCCAACACGCCTTGTACACAGCTATGCGAGCATTAGGAGCCGCGCCTCTTGCAACCCCTTCAGCAAGTCCATAATGACTAGCTTTTGCAACAAAATTACCAGCAGCTATTGCAGCCACATGGGTCCCATGGCCTACACCATCTCTGGAAGACCTAAACTCATCTTGTGAACTAAAATCATATTGCCCATCTGTAATATCTGCAAGACCTTCAACAAAGAACTCAGCCCCTATAAGCTTTTTGTTACAATGTATTTTGGTTTCAAATCTATCCCCTGAAACACATTGTCCCTTCCAACGCTTCGGTATCGGTCCTAGACCCGTGTCATTGAATGAATTTGACTCTGGCCAAATCCCTGAGTCTATAATGCCAATAATAGCTTCACTTCCTAATTTGGTATCACGTAGAAGACCTTTTGGAGAACTAGGCAAAAGTCCAAGGTAATCGAATGTCCTTGTTGTTTTTAACCTCATTACTCGACTTGGTACAACACAGAGAACATCGGGATGCGCTGATAGAAAAAAAAATCGACTGGAACATGAATACAAAGTACATAATTTTTTTTTAGTTTATTAGACGATAAAGTCAAAAGAAGTTTTACCAACCTGAAAGGCTCTTTGCTTGGGTAGTGGTGAGTTTTGCTGCAAAACCGGAAAACCCATGCATGTAACTGTATACAATTGAATCTTTGGCAGCCTTTTCGCTATGGCACGAGAATATAAAAGAAGAAGATGAGTACACACTCAACTTGAACTCTATGTATGATAAGGACTTCTAGTATCAAATTCTAGAAACAAAAAATATTTGTACCTGCCAAGAATTAATTCCAGAATTTGGTAATGTGATTTAGTAACAAGCTGAGGGGTATCATGTCGTTTAGCTCCCAAGTGCACTATGTGAATCTACACAAATTTTTTTTTTTTTTTTAAGATTGTTCATCGACCACTACCATCATTATTGAGAAAAAAAGCATGCAAAAAAAAAAAAAATGCCTTGTACCTTGTTCAAGCCATCTGCTTGTGCCACAGAGCTAAACACCGCATTCAAGAGTAAGACCAGATTAATGACCATAGAACGCCCCTTAGAACTTGTATCTGGAATGAGAGAAGGGTACCTCATTTTATGGGTTAAGAGATATGCGAGGGGTAATAACAATCCTCCCCCTCAACAAGGATTATCTGAGTGCAACAGACGTTGCTAGGACATGTCTTTGTTTAGTCTTCACATTTAATAACGATATAAGAAACGATGAAGATGTATAACCAATAAACTAGACTCTAAAAATACACATACTCAAGTACCAGATACGGTTATGAAATAAACAAATAACCAAAAACAGAAAGAAAGGAAAACCTCATAGTTTAATTATTATATGTTTTATTTTGGGAATCCGCGTGTTTTCGCATTCCACCTTCTTTTTTTCTCGCCAAGGAAATAACAGTTAGAACCAATGTCAGAGCAACAACTATTTAAGAACATTACCTGACAATCTTCTCATAACATACTAACAATAAAATAATACAATTGGGCAACATAAAGTGGACATTACCCTGTGGTTTTTATGCCGGATAAACCTTTTTCCTCATCATTATCTACATTACTCATTGACTATGAATTCTATATTTGCTATGTCTTTTTTAGTTATCATCACATGATGTTTCGTTCTTCCTTGTTCATATTTTTCACTGAGAAATGGGCCAATGTCTGCGAAAGTACTGTAGACATGGTGTTGTCGAGGTTGAAGTTTGCTCATAATGTTTCTATATTGAGATACATAAAACAAAAAAAAAACATCACAGATCACTTATATACAAGGGGGAAGCTATCCAATTCTATGAAGCAAAAGAAATAAAGAGAAACTATAGGTTCGTTAATTTAACAATCTAGTTTTTTATGTAAATAATTCGAAAGATTCTGATTTGAATCATAGTATTAAGATACATATATACGATCAAATCTACGATATCCAATTTATAAATAAAATAGTGTGGAATGGACTTTAATTGGTGTTGTGAAGAATCCTTACCTATAAAAGTATCCAATGATTTTCGATGTTTTATTCTTCAGTTCCAGTTTTCATGGAAGTTCATTTCCACGGCCAAAAGTGACGCAGCTTAGATTCTTTTCCCATCAGCTTAATTAAAATTTTCTTTTGATGATTTCAGATGCAGTTGCTTCTACATGAGATAACAATGAAGCATCTTGTTACTAAGAATTGTTTAAACATGTATGATATTTAATGAAGAAGACAAGCTACCAAAAAGAGTTAGTTATCAAACTATGATCACTATTCAAATAGCCAACATAACTATAATCCAGAGTTGATATCAACTCAAACATACAAAAAAAATTCTGACCTCAATTTTGGAAAAAATCTAAACTACACCATAACCATAACATCGTGTAAAATTCCATGGGTGGGTGCGTCGTCTCGAATCGATTCGTCGCTCACCTCTTTCGCTAACAAAAAGCAAATTCTAGCCTGACTACTATCAAGCGCCATCAGATCTCAGTAGTCTCCGATGTAGGAACTTAATTACTACAATATGGACCAAGTAATATTTGTAAAATGAAATATATGAATAAATCGATAATATATATATATATATATATAGAAAAACAAATTTGCAGAGGCGAGATACGAACTCTATCCTTAATTCTGAAAATGCCTTGTTGTGTGAAAGTTGTGAAGCGTTCCAAATCCCAGGATACAACTGCAATCAACTCCGTTTTGCACAACTCAAGAAAAAAATCTTACGAACTCAATAATTTGTGTTATACTCTCAAACACAAAATACAATAAGATAAGAAGAAACTATGAGATATTTTTCTTGTTATTGATAAGATGATCATGTGCATTGATTTTATCTCTCTATCCTCCATCATTCCGTGAGAAATTCTCTTTCAACTGGAATTGATCAACAAAAGTCAAGACTTGATTTTTCTTTGACCAATCAATTATGGAGATATTTGTTGATTTAGTCAAGACAATAATTCAAAAGAATTATGGGTTAAAAGAATTTAATCCGTTTTAGTAAATCCTACTTGCAATTTTTTTTTTTTTATGTATTATAGGCTGCCTAAGTCATCCACTTTGGAGCTTTATTTCTCGTTCAAATTAACTTCGATTTTGACAAGTACATAGACTATGTTATAGTCTATACGGCGACGATTCTATCATGCCTAAAATCCAGTCATTTCGATGAATGTATTCACCAAAAAATGGTCATGCACCATTTTATGCAAAAACGAGTTCCAACAACCCCCCAAATGAGTAGAAATGACTCTAGACACATGACTCGAGAAAATGGAATTTTGAGAGTATATGCGAAAAATCTACTATCTATTATTTCATAGCCTTTTTCTGCTTTGAACCAAGCATTGTTAGTAAAATCTTACGAATTGGCCACAAAAAGTCAGTTTCTACGAGAATTGATTCCTGAAGAACTTGAACTTCGTCTTCTTCCAAAGCTTTTAGTTTGTTAGAATTGTTTCAGGATTAATGGTAAGCCATTATACGAACCCCAACATGTTCGTGCTCAACCGCAAACATCCTTCTTGGGAAGACCGATGCCACAATCTACAAAAAATTTAAACAATATTAAGCGATTAGTGATTCCACAAAGGTATACAACTACAATAAATTGATTACAACAAACAAAAGTGATTTTGTGGGGACTTGATATTTCCCTCTCATCAATCTTCGCTTATGCCCAAGCAACATCGTGGACCAATTCCCAATTGAAAAACCCACTACTCAAAATCAAGCAAGAATCGACTAAGATGAACGTAAATCGCTTTCTCAGTTGAGCAACAATGGCGACTCTACCATGAATCCTCTCATTTTAACTATCTTGACTGTGGGGTTATACTCAGATCCGGGTGATAAAGTGTTTTTAATAAAATTTCCTATACAAATCGCCTTATGAAGAAACACAACGTGTTGTTAATGCGTCCATCTACAAAGTTTTTTATATATACTGTTATATGATGAATATTCTCATTTGACACATTCTGCAATTAAATCTTTTGTACTACATGCCATATCTTCTTATTTCTTAATATAAAGCCTATCAACCTACAATATAGGGCTACAATTGCAAAAAATTTTCTAAATAGTGACAACAGTGTTACAATTGTATTTATTTTTTCAGAATAGTGGAATCAGTGAGAGTTGATTAGATGCCTAAATACGACGCCGTTTTTTGCCACTAAATCAAATTTCTCAAAAACATGGCAATTTAGTTAATTTTCTTATTAATAGTGGCATTTATGTTTAAAACAACAATAAATCTATCAAAAAAAGTGATAACCCATCTAACCAATATTTTTTTCCTGTATGAATGATTGAATGGATAATCACCTAGTTTATAACTCATATTGTAACAATTTTATGTGGAAATGTTAAATCCACATTCCTTTGAGTGGATATATAGCTGAAATATGGTTTTAAAATGGATGCGCGACATTAAATGTTTTATTGAAATTTTTGTTTTATTTTTATAACAGTTATCTATCAAACATCTACGATGTTTATATCTATACAAATGTCTTTTAATAGACAAATGCAAGAAAAAAAAAAAAAAAAAACCAACCCTCAATCAACATGTAGTGCGTTGGATCCTGAATATCATTTCATTTTTGATAATAATTAATTGAAGTATTTGTTGACAAAATCGTACAAGATCTTGAAGGATGGTTGACATTCGAAATTATGTTAGAAGAGTCTGGTGAGTTACGAAGATAGTTCACATCATTCTCTCTTTCCCACATCAGACGAGAGACAAATTCGAAGGCAGATTGTCTGGCACGTTCGACTCGTATTCGTTCATGTGAATTTTCTTATGTAAACAATCTTCTGCCAAATTAGACAACGGATTTAGGTGGAAATTTATGATTATAAATGTTTGGTTGAAAAAAATAAAATAAAAAATAATTGAAGTATCTATTTACAAACCTATATAGAATCTGATGATCTTGATGCTATAATCATGGGTTTGACAGATAATGAAACAGCCAATTTAAGTTTAACTCGTTTTATTTTAATACCAATAATTATATATATATATATAAACAAATTTGTTTTGCCTAAAATTAACCAATTAGCTTTTGTGTTGTTATGTCCTATCTTTGTTGTAAGCTAAAAAAAAAAACTCTAAGCATTCTTAACTAAATCCTTCAATTTTAAATACAATTGCAAGATGAGTTGAACACAATCATCATATGCTTTCCAGATGCAATCAGGGAGGACACTGTTGAGGAGCTTCAAGAACAATAAGGATTAGAATATTCTTGAATGATTCTTCTAGGAAAAGAATCAGCCTCAACTACTCCTCTTCAAACCCATAAAAAGAAAAAAATATGGAGTTGTCTCTGATTAAATCAAATAGTAGGAAGCATATTTTTGTTGTATTCATAGGTTTAGTATTTATCTTGAAATTAACCTTAATTTCTGCTGCCAATTATGAAAGCCAGGTAAAATGGTCGATTTTGGCTCCTTTTTACTTAGCCGGAGAACTATTTTAATTTTATTTGTGATGTTATATAGATTTATACGGTGCATTTGGGTGAGAGACAACACCATGATCCTAATATTGTTACTGAATCACATCATGATATTCTCGGACTACTTCTTGGAAGGTAATGAATCATGGTCACTTAGTATATGGTTTCTTAAGATCATGAATGTTGCACAATATTGGTTTATGAGTTTACATGTTATTTTTACTGATGATGCAGCAAAGAAGCTTCTCGTGAGTCCATGATTTATAGTTACAGACATGGTTTCTCAGGTTTTGCAGCGAAACTCACATCATCTCAAGCAAGGGAACTCAGAGGTAAATTTGAATCTTTTCTCTTGTGAAAATGTGGGGGCTCGAGCATTAGATCAAGCTGAGAATTAGTAGGTAATTAAATGACTTGTTTTTAAAAAAAAAATTTTTTGTAATAGAGCACCCGGATGTTGTTCACGTAACAAGAAGCAAGAGCATGAAGCTGAAAACAACGAGGGTTAGTGAATACTTGGGACTCACTCCAACCGCTCCATCAGGCCTGATCCATGACACTGATATGGGAAGCGATGTAATCGTAGGAATCTTAGACTCTGGAATATGGCCCGAGTCAGAGTCATTTAATGACAAAGGTCTTGGGCCAGTCCCGACACGTTGGAAGGGACAATGTGTATCAGGAGATGAGTTTAACGCATCAAACTGCAATCGAAAATTGATCGGAGCTACGTACTATGCAAAGGGACTCCTCGTAAAGTACAACGGGACTTTTAATGCGGCCGAGAAAGACGAGGTCATGTCCCCTAAAGACAGAATCGGCCACGGAACACACTGTGCATCCACAGCTGCTGGTTCTTTTGTCCAAAACTCGAGTTTCCGCAGTCAAGCTCAAGGCATTGCAAGAGGCAGTGCCCCGTGCGCGAGCCCGTGTAGCCTCTTACAAAGTGTGTTGGAACAATGAGGAGTGTTTCACACCGGATATTATAAAGGCAATTGATCATGCCATACGCGATGGCGTTGATGTACTATCTCTCTCGCTCGGATCAGATGTGCCGCTTGATTTCGAGGTTGATACGAGTGATTTCGCTATCGCTGCTTTCCATGCCGTTGTCAAGGGTATTCCAGTGGTATGCGCTGGAGGGAACGAAGGTCCTCAGACTCAAACCATTTCTAACGTTGCTCCGTGGATCATAACCGTGGCGGCTACAACCATGGATCGACAATTCTTCACCCCCATTACTCTTGGAAACAATATAACAGTATTGGTATGTATTCTTGGCTTGTGATGCAAGTAATTGTTACCTTTCATCAACCTTTTATTTTTCATCTAATTCCCAGGGTCAAGAAGGTTTATACTCAGGAAAAGAAGTAGGATTCACAAATCTTCTTTACTTCAACGACTTGAATAAAGACGAACTTCAAGCCGGTAGTGCTAAAGGAAAAATCTTGTTTTTCTTTCAAACAAGAAAATTACAAGACGATTTTGCAGTGTTTGCGGAATCGAAAGGCGCTGTTGGTGTCATTATTGCATCACAGCCAACCGATGGTATTGAACCGAGCACCGCGGATATCCCTTGTACTTATGTAGACTATGAAATCGGGATGGACATCTTGTTGTATCTCCAAACAACTAGGTAAGCTTCTCTGCCTTCACATTTCTTTCATCTAAGATGATTTATCAACTCTTTTGATGTAGTAGATTTTCACAGATCGCCAGTGGCGAAGATTAGCCCGACAAAAACATTTTTTGGCCGACCGATAGCGACTAAGGTCGCAAAGTTTTCATCTAGGGGTCCCAATTCACTATCTCCTACCATTCTTAAGGTAGAGTTTAAATTCCTAGTTTACTTTGTTTCTTTTACATTTTGGTTTTGGTACATGATATTGAAGTGGCCTATGGTTCTTAAGTATAGCCAGATATAGCAGCACCAGGTTCGGATATACTCGGAGCCGTACGATCTGGATACGAATTCATGTCGGGAACATCGATGGCTACACCTATCGTTTCAGGAATAATCGCACTTCTTAAACAAAAACGTCCTGATTGGTCCCCTGCTGCGATTCGGTCTGCTCTCGTTACAACCGGTAAACATACATATATAATTATTTATACCAGTTTCTTGCCTCCTAAGAAACATGGGCTAATGATTGATTAATAATTGCAGCATCGCAAACTGACCCGTCGGGAGAGCCTATCACAGCCGAAGGTTCCCCTCGAAAACTCGCTGACCCATTTGACTATGGAGGTGGCCTCGTGAACCCATCGAAAGTGGCAGACCCGGGACTTGTCTACGACATGGGCTACGATGAATACATTCATTACTTGTGCTCTGCAGGCTACGACGATAAGTCCATCTCAAAACTGCTTGGCAAACTCAACACTTGCCCTTCTCCAACTCCATCTATGCTTGATGTCAACTTGCCTTCCATTACAATCCCATATCTCAGTGAAGAGATAAGCATAACAAGAACCGTAACTAATGTTGGCCCTGTTGGTTCAGTTTACAAAGCTGTGATAGAAAAGCCTCTTGGTATTAGCCTGCAGGTTAGTCCTGAGACTCTTGTGTTCGGTTCCAACACCAACAAGATTACATTTACGGTGAAAGTGTCCACGACTCATAGAGTGAATACTGATTATCACTTTGGGAGCTTGACTTGGACCGATAATGGAGGTCACAATGTCAGAATCCCTCTCTCTGTGAGGACAAGAGTTTTGAATTTCAAGATCTAATAGATTGAATCATTGTCCCTATGTGTGGTTTTGTTTTCTCTCGGAGACGATGTAAATGTGATAAACCTTATATATCTTACAAAATAAAATATTATTAAATTGTACTATGCAATTTTTGTATTTATGGAGATATAATTAGTATATTGTTCACACTCATATAATCCAATTTTAACATCAATCAATACAACAAAAGTAGGGTGTGTGCCTCACCATGAGTTGACATATCACCTCATTTGACATCAGCAATTCTGTATTATTTCAACCAATCAAAATATTTCGTAGTGACACATCAGCACAACATTCACTAGAACACATCAGTTTCCACCGATTCTCGAAACAATACAAGCTAAAATCAATTCATTCTTCATACTCTCTCCCTCTTTGCATGTATCGCCGACACCTCTTCAAAAAAGAAATTTTTCCGGAGTTAGAGGCCTAATGCAAAAAGAAAAAGGAAATGATTTAGGGAAATTAATAACTGCAAATGTCACCCACTCTGCAAACATGGGAAAAAAGGGACGTGTGTCAAATAGTTAATTAATGGGTGTGTAACATCGATCCTAGGTTTTATTTTGGAACATCACATCCTATCTTGTTGCCTACGCTAAACGAAATAATGATGTTGTTTATTCATTTTGACAAGTAAATAATGATGCTAAACCAACCAAATTAAATACTAACATTTTAAAAAACCCAAATAATATCTCTCAATTATTTTGAAAGGATTTGGTTGGTAAACGTGTAAACAGGCCCCAAGAAGAAGAAGCACAAATTAGGAAAGTCTTGTGAAATTCAATTTGCAACAAAAACATCAAGGTTCGGACGGTGGATGTGTTGTACAGTACAATTGATCCAACGGTGGAGTGGAGAGCATGCAAGTTCATAGGACAAAAACCATTTTCGCTCTGTCTTGCTCATTTTGAATCTCTTTCCACTCTCTCTTGCATACTTTAGATCTCTCTGAAAATGGAAATGGATTCTGAGTTGGGCTCTCTTCCACCAAAGTTGACTCGACAACAACAGCACGGCCGTGAGGTGTCCGACAAGAAACAGCCACCAGCTTGTTCCCATTTTGTTCCCACAAGCTTCACTTTCGAAGCTCCTCCACAACAACACGGCCGTGAGGTGTCCGACAAGAAACAACTACCAGCTTGTTCCCATTTTGTTCCCACAAGCTTCACTTTCGAGGCTCCTCCACAGCAACACGGCTGTGAGGTGTCTGACAAGAAACAGCCACCAGCTTGTTCCCATTTTGTTCCCACAAGCTTCACTTTCAACTCTCCTCCACAACAACACGGCTGTGAGGTGTCCGACAAGAAACTGCCACCAGCTTGTTCCCATTTTATTCCCACAAGCTTCACTTTCGAAGCTCCTCCACAACAACAAGACTCGCTTCTTCACATGCCCAATACTACAAAACCCTTCCCATGCCCCTCTTTGTCCAACAAGCCTGAAACCACTGATGCTCATCTGCTCAAACATCACCATTTCAAAAGCACAAAATCAAATCTGAGTTTGGGAAGCGGCAGACCACAACCACCACCACCACCACCGTGCCGGTATTTCGCTAGGGGCAGTTGTAAGTTTGGAGACACTTGTAATTACTCTCATCATAATCCCCCTATTGAACACAACTTAGTTTCCAAGGACGACACATTGTCCTTACCGGAATCCTCTGCTGATGAAGATGGAGATGACTTCTCGGGAGGCCAAATGATTAAGGGCCTAAGAAGGTCAATTATGTTACAAAAACTTCCTGCAAATTTTGTTTCAAGATTGGAACGAGATGGTACAAGCCTTATTTCTCATGACGTGGCAAAGAGGTTGCTTGGGGATAAGAGGTTCGGGTTTGTTCTCAACACATGTATTAAGGATGGTTCTCTGTTTATTTCTGATTTGGCCGGGTATGTGCACCTGTTTTAGACACCACATAGGTTGGATAGAGGTTATATATTGCCTAGACAAACTGCTGCGTTGTTGAGAAAAATTAGTGGATATATTCGTGATCAAGGGGAACACGATATTTGTTGGGCTTATGTGGTAACATACCTAATTAGCGGGTCTTTAGTTTTACATGGATGGTTAGAGGAATATAGGCCTCTCTGTACCAGGTATCTATTTCAGAATATAGATCGAGATAAGTTTAGAGAAAACCTAAGATCTACCAAAGATCACGTTTATTTTAATTGTCAGTTGGAAGAGGGATTTGTTTACGGAATCAAGTATGGATTGGTTGAAGAAATATCAGGGAAAGCTGTGTTTAGATGCTCAGATATTAGGATGATTTCAGAGGGTGAACAACGGTACCAATTTAGAGGTGTTTTGAAGTATAAGACTCTTGAGGAAGCTCTAATCCGGCTCCGAACACATCCGGTTGCTGCTCAACTCTTTGGATTTCAAGGTTGGGACGGCACAAATTTTTTTTGTTTTAAACAAATGCATTCAAATTAATATTGAAAAGTTCTCTAATTACATTTTTAGCAAATGGTTAGAGGGACAATTTGGGCATTAAAAAAGTATTACTTAATCAAAACAATGACTCGACAAACTAGTAATTTTCTCTATAAAATGTGTTACTAAAAAAAATCCATGCGTTGCGTAGAATATTGATCTTGAGTATAATCATTTTCCAAGCATTATTAATATTGTTAATAATATGATATATATGTTATTTATTTATTTGTAGACAATATCTAATAGGTGTGATTTCAAATGTGAGTAAGATGTTTTATTTATTTTTGTTCATGTTTGAACAATATAATTTTTATTGAAAACAACATAAGTATTTTAATTTTGTTACATATTTTTAAATAATATTTTTTAGTCTTAAAAAATGTATATGCAAGAAAACTAAAATCTCTCAGTTTTATAACGTAAAAAAATATGTATACAATGTCCAACAACAACAAAAAAAAAAATTTCCAGCCATATGTGGTAATCATGAAAATAAGTAATGGAGATATACATATCCAAAAATGCAAATAAATTATTAATTTTACATGATAGAAATGAAAATTGGGGAAAGTTTAGAAATTCCCACATTCTCATACCCATAATCATAAATACCCTCTTTTTTAATCACATAAACTCACTTTTTTGTTGTTTATTAAGAAAATATATCAATCTTTATCCAAATCAATATTTTTAATATTTAAAATCGTTTCATAATATTTTATAGGGTATTAGGGTTTATAATCTAGGTTTGGGGTTAAAACCCTAAAGCCTAAAATTCTAAACCAAAAAAAACCTTTTTAACCCTACTCCCCTAAAATATAAACTCTAAAACCTTAAAACTTAAACCCAAATACTTATCAAACACTAAACCCCAATCCTACAAACTTTCAACCATAAATTATAAATTTTAGTACCTTAAATAAATTATAGATTAAAAATGGGTATATGTAATTAATAAAAATGGGTATATATGAAATTGGGTATAAGAAAGTGGGTATATTAGACAACTACTCTTATTAATATTGGATCAACTACAACTTAGTAGTAAATATTAATAATTTGTTATTAATTATGGGTCAACTGGCATTTAATGAATATTTTGTTACCGTAAATTTGTGATCGCATGCATACATTTATACTAAAATAAGGCATTATAATAAAACTATTTAAATATAATCCATTGTCGTAAATGTGAAAATTATGGTAAAAAGATGAGGAAAAATAAGTCAGATTTTTTGTAAGTTATCATGGTAAAATTGAATGGGTAAAAGTTAAAACAAAATGGGACACGTGGCAGCTCCTGGTAAATAACTAAGGAAGGAAAGCCTACTTTTTTTTTTTTTTTTATCAACCAAACATTAAAATTAAACTGAAAAAAGAAAAATTTGGCATCCACAAAGGTGGAAACCGGTTTACAAAAGAAAATTCAAAATGACGCTCTCGAGCTCCACGAGCGAGTCCATCCGCCTGTTGATTTGAGTCGCGTTTAGTGATAAGATTGCGTGAAACCAAACTGATAACAATTTTTATATCGTTGAAATAATTATGATCGTTTCGAATCTAAGCTATAAATTTTTGTTTTTTAATAACCATAATTTTTATATCGTTGACCAAAAAAAAAGAATAACTATTATTTGAAGTGTAATGGTTTGTTTTAGAATTGGCATTGTATCACCTAGGGGTTTAAATTAACTTAAAGCATATTCTAGGCGTGAATAAATTTCTAAATTAACTTGTAGCTATACAAGTGTACTTAAGGCCAACTTTAAGCGTGAATGATTAAATAGAGTAACTACGGCTAAAATCTCCTCCAAAAGGCAAAGTTGACTAACATTTGTCCCTTAACCTCCGTCTTGCGTATGTATGAGGAGGCCAATCATGGATGCTTAATTATATACTACATCCAAAAAATAGTGTTGTAAATTATAAATATATACATAAACTTATAATAATTGTTCGAAGGTAACCAAATTATGGTGGTTTCAGTGTTGAAAAAAAACTAAGTTTTAAATTAGGGGTTCTTACCTATTTCCAATCTAAACATATTTTCAAAGAAAAGGATCTGAACAATGGAACAGATTTGTCAGTAAATAAAGAATAAATTTTTTTTTTTTTTTTTTGGTCAGTGAATAAAATGTTTTTGAAACCGGAAATCTGAATGAGAGAATCATATCATAAACCATAGTGGATAGAGATAGAAATTAAGGTTAAATAATTCAATATCAATGGAGGGAATGAAAAATTAGATAAGTAACATTGATAATTTTTTTTTTTTCACAACCAAACATTAATTTTAAAGAGAATAAAATTGACATCCACGAATACGGATGACTGTTTACATATACCAATTCGAACATAAGGTTTCTAGCACTAAAGCCAAACCATCTACATTTATGTTGAGTTCCCTTCGAGTGTGAGCCAAAGAAAAGTTTGGGATCAGACCTCGAAATTTCTCGAAAATCTCTCGATGAACATCAAATGTTGGCCATATTGTGGGTTTTTGAATGACATCGTCAATCACGGAAAACCACAGAACAATCTCACAAATGTTAGGTAGGCGAGAAGAGTCATGGTCTCGACCATCATTACTGTTGTAGGTTTTTTTTTTTTTTTCGCAACACTGTTGTCGGGTTTGAAATTTTACTTTGCATACATTTTAAAAAAAATTAAAATGTAGTTGTATATTAATTACATAATTTATGCAGAAGCAAATTTAGATTCAAATGAATAAACTCAATAAGGACCCAATACAGAGGGAGACAGAAGTTCAGATTAACTTGAATGAAACAATAATTAAAATGCATCCAGCTGAACTCGAACCCAGACGGTGTCACAGTGACGACACTAGCCCTAAACCCTAAACCACGAGTCCCGAACATTTATAAATTGCAAATCTGCTGGCAGAGTCGTAGACGAGGATACTCGTTGCCGAGATGATTTCTAATGTGACGTACACATCCTAAACATGTAGATTTGACTTTAATCATATATATAGTTATATACTAAAGTTAGTTGAGATTCAGATTCTAATACAATTATTGCGCAATATTTATATATATTTGTGCGGAATATTCATCAATTGCTAATTGATTTATTTTTCGTTGAACTGTCTAATGGATGGACTTTCTAAAAAGAAAACAACTGCTAATTAATGGGGTCAGAATATTCAGTATTCATACAATATTTGGAATAATACTGTACGTTTACATGCCCGTATGTATCTAGCTATATGAATCAAAATAGTTATGAAAAACTCAAAACTTAAAGTAGTTTAAACCGGAAAATTGTATATGATCATATTTTATTTAATATGAACTCTTTTAGGAATAAATCTAAATAAAGTGTTGTAAAATGTAATATGAATAAAATGTTGTAAAATCTAAATAAATTATTTCAAAACATTCGTTAGATTGCACAAATTTATGGCAATAAAGAATACAATGAGATCATTTTAAATGTAAATATAAAATTGATTAAATATACTAAGGCTTCATAAGCGTAGAAAATATAAAATAGGTGGTAATTATGATCATAGTCAATGTGACTATATAATTTGATGAATCTTGGGCAACTACCAATATATTTTGGTTGAATATCAAGAGTCACTGTAAAGTAATTTGACATTGTCCAAATAATACATAAACATAATTATTATATACTATAAACAGACTCATTTAACTTTTTTTTTTTGGTGTGCAACAGACTCATTTAACTTAACTTTTGTAATGACAACTTAAATCATCATTAATACACGTAAAATTATAAGCTAAATTGAATTTGTGGAGATAAATCTAAAAGTACTTTCAGTAAAAAAACTATAAATCATAAAAAAAATAATAAATATCATTTTAGTTTTATCTATGTTATGTATATTCAGTTAGTTCTTTATATTATTGTATTAGTCATTAGAGATGACTATGAAAGATTATATTTTTATAAATCTATTAAACAATCGGAAAAAAAAATAAATATTTTTTAATTCTCTTATAATAAAATAGATCAGGGTTTGTACCCCAGCGGTTGTGTTAGTGCCGTCATTGTATTACGGTCTGAGTTTGAATCCAATTTAATGCATAATATTGTTGTTGATAAAATAAAAACCTGGAATATGAATATTTTATAATTATATAACTCTATCCAAAACTAAAAGGAATTTATGAAAGGAAAATCTATTTTCTTCATACATATAAAAAAGTATAAAATTAAAATATTGGCACGTCACTGAAAAGTTTAACAAATAAACTCACGGTCTGTCATAGAAAATATACATCATCAATGGCATCATCTTTTTGTTTAAACTCACTTCGTATATAAAATATTAGATGAAATGAGTTGGTGTACTTGAAAAAGCCATTTGTTAATAAAGTAAATCGATGTGTTGATTAGATGTTCAATGTGGGAGGAACCATGGGATGTCTGTCCTTTTTTTGTTTGAAACTTATGTCTGTCTTATGAGCGTAAGGTCCAAAATAAAAAGTATCATTCTAATTTAATGGAATTGATAGAATAGTAAAAATTACGGAAAAATATATTTTGTTTAAATAGGTTTGTGTGTTCTGTCGTTATTAATTATACTTTTAAACTAATATATTTAAGAGAAATATATATATAGATGTTGTCCCAAAACTAGTTTACCAAGTTTGAAATCTCCAATATAGATTAGTGTTTGGCAAAATAAAATCACCCTTGAAATAGCCTTAAGAAGAACCGCCAAATAAAATAGCAAAAATAGACAGTTATCAATGATGGTCGGGACAGCTACCACTGATAGCCAGACAGTTACTATATAAGCTTAAGTAGCACCTAGTTGGGCTTCGAAAACTATTAACTAAGCTCATACAGTTGTCAGAATAAGCTAGAGCAATGGTAAGCCTGTACGACGAGACCCGTATATATTGGCGGCAACTCCATGCTCCGAGAGGATATCTAATATCTATAAAAAATCCAAATCCCAGAGGATAATGACAGCTGATAGACCCGAATCCCGAAACTGACGGGAGTAGTTGATATGTGGTTTAACCATTTCCTATCAATAGGAAACTTCTTCAACAGAAGAAGAAGGAGAGAACAGAAGCTCCGAAACAGCCTTAACCTACGACTAACAGCTCCGAGAATGCCGGCACTTAACAGCTACCCTACCACCGAGCTACTGCTAAACTGTCGTCAAACTCTCCCTCATTAGCTCACAATCTGTTGTAGCTCTAAACGCTTGTTTCGGGATATCGATTAATAAAACAGCTATTCTCTCCATTGATTCCGTAGTACTGTCTCAATTCGAACGTGTCAAAATTTACCTAAACAGATAGTATAAGCTGTTGTGGGAAAAATATATATATATAAAAAAAATATTATTTATGGGTTGATGTTTTCCAACAAATTAGCCCCCCCCCCCAATCTGACATATTATGGTTTTTAGGGGTTTTTGGATCATGATATCTTGGTGTTTTTGAGTTTTTTCGGTGTTTTTAGAGTCTTTTCCAAGTCTTTGTGCGAGTTGGATACTTGGGAGATTTATGGCACTTTCCGGAGTCAAATGGAGCTTAAAGGAGATGAAATTCGGATTTGAAGACTTGCATCGACCGACACAAATGTTGTGTTGCTCGACACACTTATTCTCCAAACATCGTGCAACCTTTGGATCGACTGAAGACGAGAGGATCGATCGATCTGATGTGCATCGATCGACACACATGATCTATCGATATACACTCATTAGTTTTCCAGTTCAGAAGATTTCCTTCTTATCCAATTTAAGCCTATAAATACATTTTTTTCTAGCCATTGTTTAGGCTATCTTAGTTTTTGCTTTGTAAAAGGGAGACAAGTTTCATACCTTTGATTCTTCGAACCCTGTTATCTCTTTTATATTTTATGCAATTTTATTCATATATGTCTTGTGTTTGCATGAACATGTCTGAGTAGATTCCTTGTTATGTTTAAGGTTTTTCAAAGGATTATTGAATTGTTAGAATTGCTAGGGTATTCATATTGATCCTTCATCTAGACTATGTTCAATGTTAATTCTTTGGTCGCTACTTAGAATTATGATCTTAGGTAAATTGGTAGATGCGAGAGCATGATTAATTATCTGAACTGTCTTAGATGAACAATATTCTTATTCGCAAAGAGATTTGGTTTAGGTCTATTATGAACAATTGAACTTGTATTCATTGCTAGTCCTGATACTTAACATTCACAAATAGATTTGGCTTTCTAGTGCCCTGATATAGAGAGTCTTCGCAGCGAGAGCTGGTTGAATCTATCTTCGTGTTTGAGTTCTAGGATTAATTACCCACCTGCAATTTGACAATTCTGATTTCCTGCGAATTTCCTTAAAATCGATTTTCTCGGCCTTGTTTATTTGATTTAGTAGTTTAAACAAATATTTTATCTTAACTTTATTTACATCTGATAAACTGTAGTGCAATCTTGGTCCTTGTGGATTCGATACCTGATCTATAATACTGCGTTTGTGGTGCACTTGCGGTTATATATTAGGGTTAAAACTCTGTGTATCACCATCTCGACAGAGTTAGTGTGTAAATGTGACGAGCATAAAGATAGTAGTATATATTGACGATGTGTTACCTTCTCAACTTATTACTAGGCCATGTAAATCTTCTCCATTGCAAGCAAGATTCGTAACCTACCCTAAATCTTCTGTTTCGTGGGATCGGTCCAATTTTTTGTTGAATAAAGTTAAATCTAGAGACTAGTAATCGTTTATACATATTCTCTATTCTCTCTTCTCTCTCTTCGTTCTTTTTTTTTTTTCTTTTTGTTAGTTATAAGGGTTTTTTTTCCTCCATCGACCTTTCTATAAGTTTTATGGCCATTCTTTAAGACTTCGACCTACCTTCAAACATTCCAGTAAAAAATTTGAAGGTTCTGATCTTTCTGTAAAGATTTCAACCAAATTTTTGAAGATCCCTGATAACCCGAGTTTTAAACCCTATCAACTACTGCAAGTGCACAACATGTGATTGTAGTATTCAAGGGGTCGAATCCACGAAGACCAAGTGATGCACTGTAAATCATGTGATCTCAATAAAGCTAAAACGATAGTAAGATGATGATTGTTTCAAAGTATCCAGATTAACAAATTCAAAGATATAAAGTTCAATAAGACAAAGGCGTTAGACTTAGGGAAAATCGCAGGAATCAGGTTTACAATGATCAAACAACTATTCATGGACGATTATGATGCAATCAAGAGCTCAAACAATAATGTCTAAATGACCCACTCTCATGGTACCAATTACTATCTTTAGAACCCAAATATCTAACTCTCGTTGAATCCAGAATTCTAAGCAAGCATTAACATGAACGGGTTTGAAATGCTAACAAATCGCCTTAGCATCAACTCTCGCAGGCTAAGGACGATTTGCTCACCTAATGTTCTTTCAGGCAACCTGTAAACTTTTGGAAAATATATTATCCTAACATCAAAGACTAAGTGATCAATTTAGTCAAAGCCTTATGAACAACAATAGATGATGATATCAAATGATAAACCCTATTTGTGTCTAATCCATTGATCATGAATTCCCTTGAAACCCCTAAGTCTAACTAATGGATTACTCAGACGTAATAGAAGAACACAAATCGAATACTGAAATGAATTGCATTAAGAAAAAGCAAGAGATACATGAAAATGGTATGAATCGTCGATGATAAACGAAAACTAGAAAAACTCCCTCTAAGAAAAACTAGAAAATAAAACTTAGATAGCCAACAATGGCTAAGTTTTCCCTCTTTTAAACTAGAAAAAGTCAAATCAGGAAAAATCCAATCAATCAGCTGATTCTTCAATCAAATCAGGCAGCTTATGGAAAGTGGAAATCTATCTTTAGATGTCGGATTGATCGATCTTCAAAACAGGATTGGTCGATCCGGAGTTGATCGGCCGTTTCTTCTTTCTTTCCTCGATCTGGACTTCATCCAATCTTTTGGTGAATTAAGGATCGATCGATCCTTAAAGTAGGATCGATTGTTCTTCATGTTTTGGTCATGATGCTTGTGCAAATCTTGATTTTCTCGCACATTTTCACCGTGTTGAATCCAAAAAGTTTCATTAGCTGCAAAAACACTCATGTGACGTGATAACACCTGAAACGGCTCGTTAGGACTCTAAAAAGACGAAAAGACTCGATAAACCGATAGATATCGTGATTGAAAAACGGTAAAAACCACGATATATCAATCCCGACCTATCTTCGGGAAGTCTGTGATCCATCCTCATCGCCTAAGTGATTTAAGATCACAACTGAGGTTGCTCTTACTGGAGATATGGTGGATCGACAAGGCAAGACTCAAGTCACTCTCTTTATAGAAAAAGTATGGTCGAGGTGGGGCCGATGGACCAAAACCGTGGTTACACAAAAAAAGATGGAGAATCAATTTGGGTTCAAATTTGATGAATGGGAACCTTTCTTCAATTCTCTCCCTCTTTCAGTTTAAAAGATTGATGAACGTCGAGCTTGAGTGCTTGTGGGGTCGGATTCCATCCCCGAAGATTGATAGAACAAAACGGCTAAGTGTTTATCATAAGACACTAGTATGGCCCAAAACGTGGATATCAGTCTAAGCTATCAACCATCACAAGGATGGATTGCACGAACAATCATAACAAACAAGCAAACCATTGCAATACAAGACAAACTATCTGAGAATTCTGTTCCCGTAGTAAGCTATCCCACGAGCAACTCGCGGGCTAAACATTTGTCACAGCCCCCAGGAAGCTCTCTCATGAGGAAGCCGTGGGTCAGTCATCAGTCATAGCCGGCAAGAAGCTCTCTTACGAGAAAACTGCAGGCTAGTCATCACTCACAACCCGCATGAAGCTCTCTAACGAGCAACCTGCAGACCAGTCATCAGTCATAGCCCGCGAAAAGCTCTCTCACGAGCAACCCGCAGGGCAATCAATCATCAGTCACAGCCCGCGTGAACCTCTCCTACAAGCAACATGCATGCCAATTCTTGTGTCACAACCCACGGGAAGCTCTCCCACGAGCAACTTGCGTGCCAAACTCCTCTCATAGCCCGCGGGAAGCTCTCTTAAGAGTAACCCACAAGTCAAATGATTCAACAGCCTGCGGGAAGCTCTCTCAAGAGCAACCCACAAATCAAATGGCTCCACAGCCTGCGGGAAGCTGTCTCACGACAACCCCACGGGCCAAGAAAGTGTCATTGCCCATGCCTTGCTTCCTTTTCATCTTCCCACGATCCATGAAGTATGGGACACCTTTATGCTAAAGCTCAACATAAGGCGATTTAGTTAGGAGTATAAAATAGGATCTAGGGTCTTAGTCTGAGATCATCTTTTACACCTTTCACATCTTAGAATCCCTTGATCTTAGCATCTCGTAACCCGAAAATTCATATTTTATCACTAAAGACGATCCTACTTTCCTCCATCGTTTCTTCCTCTTTCTCTCACAAGCAGTTAACACAAAGAGAGTCGACGATCCCTAACATTTTCATTTGACAAATTTTAGGTTGTGTGAATTCTCGCCCACACAATGTTATACAAGCTTGGTTGGAAGATATTCCCATTAATATCCTTGTATATATATATCTTATAACGATCAATCAAATATGTCTAATATTTTCTTGTAGGTTGCAAAAAAAATGGTGCTAAGAAGGTGGGGTCGGGATCTGACAAAGAGATGAGGTAAAGTAGAAGTTTTACCAAGGGTATTTACAAAAGACTTATTCTCCGTATGGCACCTCAATTTGCAAAAATTGAATTTCGGTTTTTTTTTTTTTTTTTTTTTATTATTTAACCAGTTTTTCATCTAATTTTAAATATAAGCCAAACTTGTTTTACACTTATCCTAAATATAAGTATCTAAATAACTATCTGGTTTTTTATTGTGTAATTATATTTTAAGGTGCTTTTTTTGTTTTACCTATATCCCTTGTTCTAAAAATCGGGCGCCTAGGCGTCCGGCGGCAGTACTCCGTCCCGAATCCCCGAATAAGCCCTAATCCCTTCAGTAATCGTTTATCCGATTAATCATCCGCCTAGTCCGATTAATCCCGATTAATTCCGATTAATCCCGATTTTTTTTTTTTTAAAAGAAATTTTTTTAATTTTTATTTTAATTTTTTAATTTTTTTAAAAAAAATCCAAAAATTGGCTGTGGAGCCGATTCCTTACCCGAAAAAAAGTTTGGCAGAATCACTCCGCCATGATTAAACAAAATCGGTTGACATAATCACTAAACCGATTAATTGCTAAACTAAAACCTAATTTATACATTAATAAATTAAGCATTTTAACTAATAAATCTTTCTTATACATAGAAAATTTATGAAATGGTATATATCTTGATATTTTAGTTAATAATAAGTTTTAGTTAAGATCATTTTATGTTTAATTAAAATTTTAGATATAAATATAAGAAATAAAAATCTAAAACTAATCCCCGATTAATCCCTGTTTGATCTCCGATTTTTTCATTAATCGCTAGGCCCAAGCCAACAGCCCGATTAACGCCTAGCGAATTCTTGAACCTTGCCTATATCATATAGGCTAATATGTATCAATACCACCACTATATTTAATAGTACTTACAAAAATAAAAGTATTAGAAGAAGGACTGGACGCAAGAAATAGTTTTGGCAAAATTATGAAATATGCCATTTTTTCTAATTATACTTTTAAAAGTGCCATTTGC
>OVAF01001026.1:0-21919 GCA_900406245.1 Odontarrhena argentea
TTAGCTTTCTTCCTGTAAGTGTAAAGAATGGGCGGGTGCAAAGCCTCATACATATCATAATGTTATGCTTTGTAAAAAGGGTCTTAAAATTTGAACGGATGCAATCATTAATGGTGAACTAAAGATCCATAACTATTAATCCACAAGTAAAATTTTGGTACCGAAACAAGTCACCATCAGCCACCCATAGGACATCTCAATCCAAATCTTAAACCCCTAGAGACCCTAAAAATTCTATAAAAAAAGGACTGGTTTCTGCCTTTTTTGTCCATCTCCATTGAGTTTTAACTGATCCATCAACCTTCAATACGCTGAAAGAAGTAGAGATAACCCATGTCTTTAGGAGGATCTGTTGAGACGCCGACTTTGCTGTCATTGAAAATAACCCAACGACCTTCTTTCAATATGTGTGCAACGTAGTGACCACAGTGCGTTGATGTTCCCATGTGACTTACTATCCCAAACAGCTTGTATCCTGCGTGAATAACACCAAATGGAAGCTTTTTGTATTAGAATCATTCTCACATTTGGTTTGTTTTGAAAGATGAGATAAGAGAGTTTTGAAGAAACTAACTCCCTCCTCCGTCTGGTAAATTGCTTTGAGCTGGAGTCTGCGCTGCATTGCTAGACGATACGTCCATGTCGGAAACAGATGCATTAGGGTTGTTGAATATCCAGTCTGTTGCCTTCTCAATATCTCCTCCCTGATTAATCAAAAGAAAAAAGACTTCAGTAACAAGAGTGGAGAAAAAAAGGCCCTTCATTAGACTGCAACTAATTTACTCAAAAGCGTTGGGGAAATTTACCGAGGCTTTGAGTGCCTTTCGAGCAACCTCTTCAGCAAAACCAAAGGAGATTAAGGTATCAACACTTGACTGATCAACGTCAGATGTCTGATGGGAGATTGGTGCGTCGATGTCTATGAAACATAATAATACATCATCATATTAGAAACCGGTCTTGAACCGTAGTTTAGTTTAAAGGAGAAAGTCAAGCATCAACTGCAGACATATGGAATTATTGTCAATTACCTGGGTCATCCATGTGAGAAAGTAACCAGTTCATCGCCTCTTCGACCCCAGCATTAGAAGTGTTTATGGCAGCTTTCTGACAATGAAGCTGATTAAATCCCATTGAGACAAGTTGTGCAACTATCTCCTCATTTGCCACAGGCTGCGCTGATTCCATCACTTCTTCTGGAACTGTATGCAGAGAAGAAAACAAATAGCCAACAGAATTATATGGAGAATAACAAGTAACCTTAAATTGACAATATGATTACTGAACGGAGGGCGTGGAGAACAAAATATTGAAAGTCGAGCACCAAAACACTAAAACAACAATAACAAGCATATAAAAAAAAAAAATATAATCAAATAACTCAAAAAAGCAACCAGGATAAGAAGCTTGAGCATTTAGTGAATGCACTTTGACTGTAATAAGTTTAGCAGAAAAAATTCTCAGCACAAAATGCACTTTGACTGTAATAAGTTTAGCAGAATGGTAGAGTCTCCAGTCGAAAATGTATATAAGTTCTTTCGCAATAACGGATCATTCCGAGAACCATGGAGTGGCATGCAATAATACATTTGACTTCTTTTTTAAGTCAGTAACTTCCCTAATATAGAAACCGTTGAAGGTACTTTGTTACTTTTAAATCACTCACATTTCGAATACTAGTTCCAAGACAGGTTCAAAGACAACTATTCATGCATTAGAAAACTTAATACGAGGTAAAACAATTAATAAATTAAGTCAATCACTATTCAAGCAAATCAAATGAAATGCCATTCTTGTAAATAAATATAACAGCATACCACCATCCGGCAATAGTTCCTCTCCAGGTTGAAGTCCTTTGCTGCGCATGTGGCTGATATCAATTACATCCGGAACATCAATGTACACATCTGCCTCAGCAAGTCAAGAAAAAGATGGTGAGTATTTACATACAGGACCAGTAGAGGAACATTAAAAGGATGGATTTTAGAAAGAGACCAAGTTTCTTAGGTACCCAGCCCGCCTCCATAACAAACTTCCGCATGTGCAAGACCAAATAATCTGGGAAAGATGTCAAACCAGTGGTCCTACATAAAATGAAAACCATAATTATACCCTTAAAGACTTTAATGTACTTTTCTTCTAGTCTCAATTGCAAGGATTCACTCAACAGGAAAATATCATACTTGATAGCTGTTGTCTTCCCCTTCAGAGCAGTGCTGTAGAAATCATGAATCTGCTCTGATGATGCAAAAGTTGCAAGGCAAGCTTCTAAAGGAACCCGTGGGCGTACTATTTCATCAATTGACCTGTTGCGAATAAATATATTAGATATGCAGAGAAACTATGAAACATCTGAATCTTGAGTCAGTTTACTCACGTATCGTTTTCTTCTGGTCCTTTTCCTGCTTTCTGATTGTTAAAGGCTTCTAATTCAGCTTGATCACCAAATGTAAAGCAAAGCAAAGACCACAGAATCAAGAAACAAGCCAAGTGACAAAGGAAGAGGGCCATAGAAGGAAGAACAGGATATACCTTTATTAGTTGCCTCATCCAACGGAATGTTCAAAGAAAGAATACAGTCATCCCTTTTATTATATGCAACCTTTCCAGATGAACAAAGGATCTTTTCTTCTACTCCAAACTTGAAGCTCCTTGAGGGGTCTAAATCTGGTCTCATGTTGCTCCCACGCTCAACCTTGTCTAGCAAATGGAGGAAAAACTCAAGAGCATCCTACGAGACAGAATGGTGCTTAGTTAATGTGAAATCATACTGAATTTAGTAAATAGATGCCTAAAAGGAATACCATTCAAACACGATTAAGATAATATACAAATTTTGAACATATTAAAAGACATTGTTTTCACCTGCTGTCTCATTGAAGAAAATTCCGCATGGCCTGCGGCAATTACAGATTTGAACATGCGGGGAGGTATTCCTTCTTGTCTCTATTATCAATAAAAAACAGAAGTCATCAGAAATCAACATAAGAAGAGTATGTACAATAATTTGTACCAAATGGGCGTATGTATATATATTCAAAGGTCAAACAAAGGACTTTAACCATTTGTTCCCTGGATGCGCTTGTTTGTGTCTATATACCACACAAGTCATATAAAAAAAGGAAAACGAGTAGGGAATGACCAAAAATGAGGAGCTAACCATAGAAACGCGAAAGACAATCACTAGAATAAGAGATTGAAAATGCTTTTAAAGCTCTTCATCAAACAATTTCTATCTAAGTATCAATAAGAAATTATATAAACATATTGAATAAGAGTCTTACAACATCTCCAGTTGCGGCATCCTTCTGCAATCAACCGAAAGGGGAAATCAATATACTGAGGCCTAAAGAGGAGGTTTAGATAATATACATGTTTGGAAGTAAAAAAATTATCCTCAAATAATTATACCTCTGTTACAGGAATAGAGTACTTCCCAGATAGTAAACCATGTCCAAGCTTTGTTCTGCCACCAACAACAATGATTAGGAAACGAATAAGCAAATTTGTCATGCAACTTTCTATCATAAAAGTATTGCACATCAAATTAAACCGAGCAAAGAAAAAAACAGAAACTTGAGCATTTATGATGCAGATACAGAGCATGCACTTGTAGAATGTTAAAAAAACCTTCTAACCTTACATTATACAAAGTTCAATCACATTATATCCGAAAATGTAGATTATAAAACATAATACCAATTGTTCTGACAGAAACTCACAATTGCATATTGAGGTCCAAAGTTGGATCAGCGGGAGCCATCTCAAAAGCCATCTTTAAGCTCTGATGTGAAAAGTATCTGCAACAATCTCAGAACCAGACGTTACTACAGTGGAATCTAGGAGCAAAAGGTTTGTTTTGCTTTTAGTTATACAAGTACAAAGGAAACATGGGCAATGACATCTAGATGCTAATACTTGCTAACTTACCTTGAAATAAATGAATGGGTAGAGAAAACAATCTGCATTGTAGCTGCCAAGTAGCAACTAGCAAAAGAAATGAAATGAGCATAAGACATCAAGTCATCAACTAAGGAAATGAAACCCCTGATAAGTTTTCCACTACAAAGAGTACCTGTTCCCAAGATTGGCAAGTCCGGTATATCCAGGTCCAAAGATTGGTACCAATTCTTTTCCACTCTCTTGTATACGGTTCCAATCAAAATTTGTATTCTGATCAAGTTCTCTTTCGGCAGTTGTCATTTCAGTCTGTGAAGATTGATTTACACATCCCAAGGAAATTAAGATTAATCAACTGAAAGACGGTATTATCGAACGGCAGACGTTTAAACAAAGAAGATGATGATGCAGTATACGCTGGCAAACAGGGACTAGAGAACTACAAAACCCTGCGCTTTGGGAAGTGAAGCCTCTTAATTAAAGCAAAACATGCTGCCGGAGCACTGCTACTTTACTTCTTTCCAATTGGAGTTATAAAAAAGTACAGCATACTGAAGAAAATATGGTTCTTTTCAAGGCAATTGATATTGACGAAAATAATGAACTCAAGAAAGGGCTTTCTACAATACCAGTAAATGACCAATGCAACGCCGGAAGGTTATCTATACAAACAAATAGCACTACGAAAACCCCTAAGCTCGAGTCTATCATAAAAATGCAGAATATGAATTCCATTACAACAACAAACAACAATATAACATGCCAGAGAAGATGCAATCTTCACCATATAATTAAACAGAACCATCCATTACTAACCTTCTGCATCGACGAGAAGTCAATTCCAAAATGGGCCAGGTGCTCTGCGAGGAGTGGGTCCAAAACACTGTCATCTTCCGGATAGGAATAAACATCTGAGCTGCCAAAAATATGTGCAATGGTAAGTGCTGAAGAAATCGAAGCCCTCCAAAAACCATGATAACCCATATTTTATCAATATAAAAACATAGTGATGCAGGAAGTCCCCTCTTCTCCAGCACAAAGAGAGAAAACTATCAACTACCATTAACCTTACACAAAAGTGAAGTCATGTTAGTAATATGGTTCCTATAAAATAGGATTCACAATCTTCATCTTGATAAGGTGTGGGGTAGGAAATTTATAACCATAAAGCTCTGAAAGGTATCACTCACACGCTGACTTTGCCTTAAGGGCAGAGATCAGCATTTGTGAACATTCATGTTAAACGGCTCAAGACTAGAGCACCTAACTTTTTTTTTAAATAGGCTGTTACAATCTCTTGAATACCACAAGTCTTTCTCCGAAGTTATATAAAGACATTCCCAGCAGAGTCAAACAAAATAAGATTTAAGAAACACGACACTTTACCTGCTGCTTCCAAGTCAGCTGTTATTGTTCCCAGCTTTACAGCAAGAGGGTAGGAAGTCTCCTTGTAGTGCTCAACTGCATGATTGTTTCCACCAGTTCCATCCCAATTTTTTCTTCCACAGAGAATCATCCCATCAGTAAGATTAAGCCATAGATTCTCCCTCTTATCACACTTGGCACATTTCCAACCAGAGGGAGGAATGACAATGCCACTCTTGATCTGCTGCAGTGTTAATGCATGTTCACTAATTTGCTTTTTCTCTGCTGTCCAAGCTGCAACTTGCTCTTTCCGCTCAGCACCAACAGCACTGAGTACAGTATCAACAGCAATCCTCACCTACAATGCAACAAAATCTAAAAGCTAAAGACATGCACTGCATAGCTGTAAAACCTTCTCCAACATACACAAGTTAAATCACAACATATCACTCGCACCTTCTCTGGTAGTTCCACAGAAGGAAACGGAAGTGAAACAAAATCCGGAAGTACAACTATGCTATACGATTCCTCGTATTCAGGCTCATTGTTGTCAAAGCCCCCATCAACTCCTGCGAATTAGTAAAAGAATGGTTAACACTAGTACACAATCAATAAGAGTGTTTACTCATTCCCCTTATATATAGTTAAGGCATTGAAGTCATTGTATACCTATAGCTAGCAGAGTGGGTTTCTTCAAAGGCCGATCCTCAGGATTAGACTTGGGAGTCTCCTTGATATGCAAATAAACAGGATTCCCAGTCTTCTCATAATTCCAAGTAACATAATCCTTGCCAAAAGCAAGAAAACTGCTCATATCTACGAACAATCCTCCTTCGGATCTCTGAAAATCATCATCACGGAATCATCAAAACCAGAAATACAACAGAATGAAACAGTCGGTGAGAAGGAAGTGAGGGTTTATGGAGAGAAGTTTACCGGAGTATCGAAGGAGAGGCAACACTCATGCTTGTAGACGCGATGGGTAGGTTCAGGGATCTGAACCCTAGACAAGTTGGATCGGAGGAGCTCCATAGGGTTTTTGGTAATTGGCGAAATTCTCGACGGAAAAAGCTTGACGGAGAGATTTAGAGTGTGAAATCGCACGACTTGTTTAAGATGAGAACGTCGTCGTCCCTTGTATATTCTTTTGCTTCTTTATTCTTGCCTTTAACTTTTGGGTTAATAAACAAAAGTATGTCAATTTTAGATAATTCGCTAAACCGATTTTGCGTTGGATATTTATTCTCCCTATACTCTCTATGCAAACAAAACATTGGATATATACACATACTTTACGGCCCGTTAGAGTTTATACTACTCACTAGGAAGATTGTACTAATTACCCATTAGGCCTACAACAATTGATCAGAAATCCTTTTGAACATCATGTTTATGTTGTGCTTCCAAATATTTATACATTAAAATTTAAAACTAGGTTAGGATCCACACGCATTGATATGAGTGTGGATAATGAAAAACATACAAATAAATTTTACATCTAAATATATTAGATATTGAAATTGAAATCCCGATTAATTTTGATAAGTGTAGTTACATATAAATTACAACACGTACAAATATTTAAAACTTATATGAATATCATATTTTATTCATTATATATAAAAAATAACAAATAATAATTTTATTTATAAAATTACATATAAAAAAATAACAAATCATAATTTACATATAACAATATATTGATGTAAGTAAATTAGATTTTTAAAACTTACAACCTTATAATATGTAATTTTTTTTTTCTTTGGTCACTCTTTATAATATGTAATTAGATTCCAAATTACAACTCAAACAACTATCCAAAATATATTTTAATATCATATTTTAATCGTTACATATAAAATAACATATCATCTATTATTATTACGTAAATTTACAATAATTTTATTTTCTCATACTAATTTGTGTACAAAACCATCTTATTAGCAAAATAACACGCTAACAGTATAAGCATATACATTATTACTAATTAAGGCTTTTTTGTTTTGTCCTTTCAATAATCCTTAATTAAAATATCAATTTCTCATTTCTCATTTATAATTTAATTGAAACTTGTCATAATCAAAATTTACACACACAAGACGATCTGGTGAGTTATTGTACCGCGTATCGAGCTCACGTCTAATGCATTCAGCTTTATAATATAAGACAGGTTTACCATTATTTATCTTCTTTTTTTTTGTCAATACCATCATCTCTTTTTTTTTCATCCAATACCATTATCTCTACCTAAAAATGAAATACACTAAATGATCATTTTCCATATTACTAAGGATTTATTTAGTGCATAAAGAATCTGAAATGTTTTGTGCAAGATAAACTTTCAAATCAATTGAGTGTCAATACACTCATCTTCATAGTGTTTTTTTAACAATTCAATAATATTATATATTAAGCTCCGTTCGAACTCAGTTGGTAACATAGTGACGACACTAACACAAACCACTAGGCTAAAAATCTTGATAACATCATTTATGTTTGTAACGGATGTTAATTATATTGCAAAATAAAAAACACCAAATGATGTTTTTTGCTATGCTGATATTGATTGAATTGGAGAAAATTTGAATTTGTGGTTTCTCAGAGTTCCAAACTTTATCTACTGTTTAGATATGCTTATATTTAATTTTGAGTTGTTTATGGATTTTGTGTTTCGGTTTGGAGGTGGTTTCATTTGAAATTTGATTGAACATTTAACTTATGGGTTTTATAGATAATTGATTTCATTTTGAATCGTTACTACTTAATTTGGGTCTCAAATCTTGTTCTATATATGTAAATTGTTTTGGTTAAATGTGTGGTTGCATCTTATATGAGTTAGAGGATTATATGACAATTGTGACATTACTAGAAAAAGACAACATCTTCAATAATCTCAACTTTGGAATGTTCCATATTTCTAACGAATAAAAACATATCAAGATGGAACTGGAATTGATAGGTCAGTACATCTAATCTCATGTCACTAGATCTCACTATGTTGGTTCAAATGTCTTTATAAGAAGTAAAAAGTGGTCTACATCTACTAGGGTAGTTGAAAACAAATTAGTTTTTCCATCCATTTTCCTCCATGAAGAAAAATACTCTCTCTTATATGTCCCTTGAAATGATAATTCAGTTTAATGAATATGGAGGAAGGGGGATGTTTTAATTTGGAAGCATGTGATATGGTTGTTTTTCTTTAATTCAACATAGAAACTTTGTCAGAAAATTAAAAAATGTTGTGGGCCATTATTTTACTTCCACTAACAATATTCCAAAGTTATAAAAATATATCTGTCCGAAGATTTTTTTGCTCTTGTCCAATCAAAATATGAATATCAACACATTATTCATGGAATCTAATTATTCTCTCTCAAAAAAATAGAATAGCTAAAAAAAGGAAGAAACAAAAGCTCCTTTTCTCCATAATTAAATCATCTTTCTCCCTCTCTGAATCAATGAAGACTACTTGAATTATAGAGATCCCTACATTAATTTCCTCTATAATAAAATAATTTAATATATAGTATTATAACAATTCACAAAATGAGTTCCTCTAGATATGTATTGAAACATATTTGGAGCCAATAATCGTATGAAAATAAAACAAAATACATGTCAAATATTAATATATTTTTTTATATCTCCTTTATATATCCATAAATTGTCATTGAATTACACATTTATTTAAATTAGTTATATATATCTAAAAAATATAAATGGACAACAAGTTTCACTTGTCCATAAATTTGATCTTTCCCTCTTCATTTAAATGTGATGATCTTATCAGCAATCAACGTATATATATATATATATATATATATATATATATATATATATAGGTCAACGAACATCTCTAATATAAGTTTCTCTCTTCAACTATATATAAAATCTATCTAAAAGTCCCACCAAATGTAGGAGTCCAGAAATCTACTGTGGTATCGTGTGTCACTGGAAATGTGCTCGAAACTGGGACTAAGCATAAACCTCGACTTCTAAGATCTGGTTCTTCTGATACTTCTTCTAGCTCATTTGGATGATGATCACTCTGCATCATTATCAAAAAAAAAAAAAAAAAACAAAGTTGCAAATGATTATTTTATTACAAAAGAATAAATGTTTTGTCCAATCTTGAAGATGAAGCAACCATTATTAAGTACACACAAGTTGATAGATAAAGAACACGAACTAGAACCGTACGTTAAAATTCAATTGTATAATAATAATAACAGTATATATAATGATTTAATAATGTGGAAGAGATACCTGTTGATGCTGTAAAGAAGCTCCACTTTTCATATATGGGTTGCTCAGAGCCTGAGTGATAATCATTTGCAGGTTTGTACATACATCAGTTGAAGAAATATAATAAGTAACATATAGCTATAAAATAATGTAAAAATTAACTTACTGAAACTTGTTGGTGTAAGAACTTAATGTATTCAATGGCTTCAGAGAGCACTGAGGCTGCATCAGTCTGACACAAAACCACATGAGATTCAGTAAAACAAAATCTAAAGAGTTATATTTCATTCATTCATTCATAACAAGTGTAGTACTGTTGGAATAGATTTGTTTGTCTATATAAATTATAAAATAGAAAAATAAAGAGAAGCTATAATAATGACAGTATACAAATATACTAATACACACTCATCATCTTTCTGAAAGGTAAAGCAAAAAATTGCAGACAAAGAGAGAGAGAGAGAGTACCTTTCCGAAAGGTGAAACCAATTGTTGGAGCGCAGCGATTCTGTCCCCCATTTTCTCTTTCCTCACCTAATTCAGCAAAAACAAATTTTATATTACTATGACAAAATAAACTTATGATAATCTACTAATATATTCAAGCAAGAATTTGAGGAAGAATGTTTCTTTTCTTAATATACAAAACAATACAACTAATATATACTTCATTTTGTGGTTTTTTTTTTAATTATAGATCTTGATTTTTCTAAAACTCATTATCCTATCCTATGTAAACATTTATTATTGAAGGAGATGATGATAAGCCTAACTTAGGGTTTTGTAATAAAAGATTCGGGTTTTTTTATAGCAGAAATATGGAAAGTTTAGTTATATTTAAATCCAATGTGCATAAAGAAGCTTTAATTAGAAACCCAAAAAAAGAAGCTTTTAATTTTATATAATTTTAATAAATTTTAAAGAATAATAAAAAAAAACAGAAAACCTTGAAAGCTGGTGACGGAGACGCTGCTTCGCTCTTAGCTCTTTTCGCCGCCGGCTGCTCTCCTCCGCCTCTCTTTACTTCGCTACTACTCGATTCTCGTATCTCCGATATATTCTACGCGACCAAATCAATAAATAAGAGTATTAAACATAAAACAAACTCGTGAAGTATAAAACTATATAATATGTACCTTTGGTTGTTCATCAAAACTTGGTGGTGGTTGTAACGCCGGGAAAAAGTTAGACGACGGATCATGTTGAGTAGGACCAACGTTTCCGGTGGCAGCAGGGTTCCAAAACGTTGCGTTGTTAGAGAATCTCAAAGGACTGTGTGGTCTGGGTGTCGGTGAAGATCCTAAAAACCAAGTTGATGCCATCTGATCGTAGTTTCCGGTGGATGATCCGAACTGAGGGTAACCAAGATTCGATTGCTGATTCCTCGACGGTTGTTGATCAAACCCACCTTGTGTTTGATGATGAAACATGGTCGAAGAAGAAGAAGAGTTAGGAGTTGTTGTGGCATACAAAGTGTTGTCCACTGGGAAACCTTGACATGTTACTGTGCTACTATCGGTACTTGAGCTCCCGTGTGGGGAGAATTGATGATCTAAGAAAAAACCGCGGTTGTTGTTGTTGCTGCTCGTGAGGTTAAGATTCTGCGGTTTGAAATCGCTACTATGCGAGTCTCGCCACAAAGGTTGTTGTTGTTGGTGCTGATGGTGATGAGAGGAATCAGATTCTTGATGAAGCTGGTAGGAGGATGTGGATGATGTAGCGTTTGTGTTTGCGTTTGAGGTCGAATCTAAATTGAGATTCTCTTGTAGCATCACTCCGAAGCTTGTCTCCGCTTTACTATCTCCTCTTCTTTTGTCCCCCGCAAACACAAAAACACAATTAATCTTTAAAACACAAATCTTTAAACCAATTACAAGACAAAAGACTTACAAGAGAGATTGGTTCCATTGATCAACGGGTGATTGAGAAGAGAGTCCTAAACCAATCATTTGGAGATGATGATCATGAGTAGTAGCCAATGAATGATCTTGATGATGAAGCTTATCTTGAAAACCGACACCAGATTCAATTGTGCTTGTTGCTCTCATGGAAGATGAAGAAGAAGATGAAGATGAAGATGATACTTTCCACCAGCTTCCTGAGTTGATGAAATCATGATGATCTCCCATGGCTCTTATTTTTTCTAAATATATATGTGTGTGTGCTTGGTGGATCTTAAATTGTTGTGACTTCTCAAGATTGTGCTTCACATGAAATGATGAGGATCCACACGAGAGAGATACTTATAGTTATAATAAATATATTTATCAATTTACATATATATATATATATATTGGATATTTTTCTGGTAGGGTTTTTTTCGTTTAACTGTTTATGAAGACAATCCAATTTATGTTTTTGGTTGACATTGGATTTTATTTTTTTCAGGTGACTCTCGCTGACTCTTTTGCCCACGTCATTTCCAACTTTCTTCTTCTCTTTCACAAAAAATGTTTGTAATTCGATTGGTTACGATTCAAAGAATAATTATACTATAGTCTTTCATTTCTCCTACTTTTCTTTAGTTTTTTGGTAAAGTTTCCTTTATCTGTTAGAGAAAATACATTAGTAAAGTATAGGAATATTTAAATACCCATCTTATCAAAACTCACACCCTAACCCTTTCATCTATTTATATTTGTTTGATAAACTATGGGTTGGACATATCGTACGTTTAATTGATGATAAATCAAATTATTGACACAAAACGATAAAAGATGGTGATTAAAAATGTCATAATAATTTAATGAAATATGAAGTGACTGCAAGAAATAATCCTATAAACATAAATAAATACTCTATATGTTTTACAAAAAGATTGATATTATAACCAATTTTACACAATTTTTTTAAAAAATGTGATTAGATAAATTATATATATATATATATATATATACTCATAATTAATATGATATTAATTCATTAACAATGAAGAATTCAAGCTTTGGATAAGATATAAAACAAGAAATTAAACTAAAAATTGAATTTGTTAATATAAAGCGACATTCTTTATGAAACAAAAAAAAAAATTATCCAAATAACCCTCTTTTTAAAATGGATGGTGTACACTAGTTTGGCTTTGCAAGGTTTTACTGCTTTTATGATTGGTTACCATTTCACACCTCATAAAATACTAATGTTTATTGTGACCTTCAATTGGTTTACTGATTATGACAAAGGAAATGTATATAGTATTCAAATGATTTCACATTGAGAAGTAAAACACCAACTAATGAGGAAATAAAAAGAAATTGACTTGATGGATAAATAAAAAAGAATTAAATAGAGGTTGAGATGGAATTTGACTTATTTTAAGTCTGAGATAGAGAGAGACCAAAGATGGACTCGAAGTAAGGAGTCACAGTCACGGTCACAATCAGAGTCACAGACCACTGAGAGATATTTCTTATTTTACAATTATACTAATATTTTAGGCCCTTTGGTTATGAGTCTTCAACGATTTTTTTTTTTTTTTTTCGGTCACCCCAAAGTCAACGAGTGGGCTCCACGTGGCGTGCGCGCGTGCTTTAGCATCTGGGTCCCACTTGTTCCGTCTCAGAGTCAGAGCCCGAATATGACACTTCTCTTTCTTTTTTTAATTCAGCATCTTTTTTTCTTAATATAATTAAATTATTTGCAATGCCCCTAATTTTGTTAAACTTTTTCGATAATCCAAAGATTTAAATACGATTTTCAAGATCCCTTTTGTTTAACCCCGTCGTCTCTCTAATCATTTTTTGGTCCCTATACGCATAATCTCCGATTCTGAACGAGCCCGACAAAATATAAAATCATATAAATTATTGACTATTCCGTTTTTTTTTTTGGGGTTATGGTAAAAGTAAAACAATGTGGCAAATTGTATAGTACATAATTTCTTTATCAACCGTTAAAAATTAGTATTATTTGGATGATGATCTTTGGCTTTTTTTTTTTTAACAAGGGATTTTCCTTTTTATTTATAAATGAAGAGATAATTTGTGAAAATTCTATTAATTCGATTTTAGACAAAGAGGTGTTTCATTTAAAAATGATCAACAAAGAATAGATACAAGTTTAGAGATTCATAGTTACCACTTTCTTCTCTAATTCAAGCTTTAACATTTAATTAGTCTCACAAATTGAATGTAATCAATCGAAGAGCTCACTTACCGATCGGATGTTTTTAAGAAGCTAAGGCATAACATCATTTATTAGTGGTCAGATAGCTGAATAACTTTGTTTGGACAAGGTGAAATTGATCTTGACATCTTATGCCTCATAAAAAAAAAAAAAAAATCATGAAAAATATTTTTCATTGAGACAATAGTCAATTTGAATTACTGGTCCATCTTACCCAATTTATCAAATAAGGTATATCGCTTCTTTCCTCGGTTTAGAACATTTTAGAAAATATTTTTCAAACCTATCATTGGTAGCTGAACAGATTATAGATAACTTGGGTTTTAAATTGTAAATGTGTATGTCTAGGCTAGCTCGATTTGGTTCTTGTGCAAATATCATAGTGTTTTTTATGGGACAATGAACTCTAGACTTGTTTGGATGATTTGTAATCCCAACTAATATGTCAATGGGGTCTTTTAGTCCCTCAAATTAGAATGCTTAGAATAATATGTATATGCGCCACAAATTTGCAAATTTGTTGTATAATTAGTCGAATTTGTCTAGATAAACTAAAAAACTGAATACTTAATCTCTTTTACGATTGGATAATTCTGTATTTGCCTAGTTAATCTCTACAGTGGAAATAAAAAAATCTAATTCCGACTTTAGAAAGAAAAGATTATTAAAAATATAACTGAATAGTTGAATTTGTAACTATACCCATATCACAAAATAATATATTAACCTTTCTGTAAAGTTACTTTTGATTTTTCATTATTTCAATATAAGGTTTTGATTTTTACTTCTTCTAAGATAGCACTAAATTGAAATTAATTTACTTACCATGGAAGTACTAATTATTACTTATTACAATATGATTGCCATCGGAGAAAAAAAAAACGCCTTGGGTGTATTCCATCTAGTTTTGAAGGGACTTGGAAACGAAAATCAATATTTTCTCTTACAATTAATATTTGGGGAAACTAAACAAGATTCAAGTGGCATTTTAATTAATACTATCTCTGTTTGATAAAGACATATTTTTTTAAGATTTTACACAGATTAAAAAAACAATTAATATTACACAGTTTTTCGGTATTATACATTTTCTAATAAATCTAAACCAATATTCATGTTTAAAACTCAATTATTACATCTTAAAATTAACAATTCTGCATTGAAAACAGAGAAAATTCATTTTTTTGAAGCATATTTTTTTCGTAAAAAATTTATTTTTATATATGAAACGGAGGGAGTATAATTCATACGATGATATTTCAACGTCAATCGGTTTGGAAGTCCACTTAGTTTTAAACCGTACGTCTAAAATCGTTTAAGACAAAAGTATTTTTGCGCATTATTAACTTTTATGACCTCGGGAAGCATTTGTCCAAAAAAATTCATTTCAAACATGATTAACTTTGTAAAGTGTTAGATTCGCCGAAAAGTCTCACTATACTCACAATTATAGATAGATGTTTTACATGTTTTACACATACACACAAAAAAAAAAAAAAAAAAAAAAAAAAAGGTTTNTCTACTATATATAAATTTTTAAGAGTATGAGTTATAGACCATTAGATCAGCTCATCTTGATCTACATATATGAATCTATTGAAGACATAGTTTTAAATCGAGTTGCAGTGTTTACAAAATTGTTATATGTATATAGGCATTGACTATTGCACTTACAAGACCTATTAGTGTTACTGCTTATGCACGAACTGTCTCAACATTCATTAGATATATGTCTCAGTCGATTAGAATGACATACCGGATTGACTCATACAACATGCTAGTCAATTGCTATTTTTCGCGGTCCAAAACAAATATATTTAACAATATCCATTAGATATGCATTTTTATGTGTATGCATATACATAGAAAAATAGCCAAATTCCAACAACAAAAAACACATTCTAAACTACACACATTATTAATTAATAAATATTATATAATCTATATCCAAAAATCCATCATAAACTTCAGACAGTTTCCTGATGCAAATAGATTATTTAATGATTATTATTATATATTTTAGAAATCTACCATAAATATTTGACGATTTTAATTATCTAATATGTATTAGTTATATTGTATATTTCTGTCTTAAGATAAAATATATATATATATATATATATATATATATTTCAGTCTAAACGGTTGTACTTTTTTATATACTTGCCCGTTGGAATTTGGATTATTTAAAAATTATGACCAGTATGTAAAAGTTCGTAAGATCTTTGAAAATCCATCAAAAAATTCCGATCTTACGATTTTCTTTTAGTTAAAAATTTCTTGGTAAATCATCTTGTTTTCTTGCGACAGTAGTTTTAACAAGGAAATATAGGATCACTCGGCTATATGTTTTTGAATTGAAAAACCTTTTTGAATTTTAACATCATACATACATAAGTAAATTAGATTGAGGTAGAGCAAAAACGTCATAGTGACATAAGCATGTGGTGTGATGGAAAAAAAGACAAAAGAGAAATAGAGAATGGAGAAGATGAACATGAAAACTGTACAGTTAAAAAAGCTGAGTGAAAGAGACTGTCGCGGAGACAAACCCACACGGCCTCTCTCTCATGGCCCTTCCCATCATTCCATCATTTACTTCTCTACTTATTTTCATTTTCTTATAAAACTCGTACGTGGAAGGAATGTAACAAAAATATTCAGCCGAAATATAAATTCCTCTACTTAAGTGTAATATGACACACTCAATGCTGATAATTGTCGATCTTGTTTTCATATGGCTTTTAGTGAACGTGTAAAATACACAAGTATCATGCATTATGATTCCAGATGATTTCTTTTGTCTTTCATTCATTCTTTTCCTTTTTAATTTCTTATTACTTAATCATGCATTTCCGTATATGTTAAACGAATTGATTAAAATTTATGTAATGATACACGTCATATTTTAACGAACAATACAAAAAGAATATACATTCGAGGAGAAATCGACTTTTGGGTTTAGATCATGAATAGAGTTCTCTTACGTGTGAATTTATCTAATAAAACTCATTTGAATAGTCAAAATGATGTCACACTATAGATTCATGAGAAAATCTAATGAGTGAACTATTCGACGACTACAATCATTTTAAGAAGATTATAAATTAGTCGGATATTGAAATGTTTGGTTCACGCCTAAATTAAAAAAAAAAATATTATCTCTGTATTCATATAAGTAAAGATACAGTCGGTAATTTCATAAAGGTAAACAGTAATTTGATTAAAAAAAAAAAGAAAGTAAACGGGCATATAGTCCAAAACGATCATCATCATCATGACTCCATGGATCAAAGGATATAATTGATTAGATATCGACCGTCATAATTTTGTAAAATATTTGTGTACACACACACACACTCTTATTATGCTCTCAACTGTTCTTGTCGCCTCAGTTTGACGTTTATCTCACATTTCTTCTTTTTAAGTCAACCTCTGAGTGATTTAATCGTTTACACGTTCTGTGTTTTTCGCTTTTTTTTACTTTTTTTATTCTTTTGACTTCTATTATATAATCTGAAGGAGCTACTGTTTCTAGTTGTACTTAGAATCAAAAACAGAATTATCAATCCAATTTATACGGTCTCTTGGATATATATACTTGCTAAATTATAAGTAGGGAAAATTATGTTTTACTTCAATGACGCATGTTGCAAATTTATTATATTTTCAGTCTTTAGATTGATTTGCAACTTAGGAAAATGATAAATGTTTTCTGATAGAAAAATGTATAAATTTCAGTCTATAATTACTTGACCAACTTTAAATCTCCTTAGAAAATATAATTGATTAGACTTCACTATGAAGTATTATTCCAACATTATATATATATCCATCTATGATCACTACTATATATCCACTAATTGTACATGTATATAGATCGTTTATAGACAAAAATATTATAGTTAATTAAATGTTTTGGTCAAACTGAAATGAAAGTATACTAAATTCATGGAATTTGGAAGTAAATATTTGACACGAAGAAGCAAAGTCATACCATTCATATATTGACGTCAAAGGTAAATATGATTGTGTTACTAGTTAAATCATAGAAAAAGTTTACATCTTTGCTTCTACCAATTTCAGTTTCTAGGCGATTTCGTAGTACACATAACCCATACATAGACTTCTTTTAGGGATAGTGAAATAAATCCTTTTTTAATACCAACAATGAAATAAAACTATAATCCGTGAGAATTTCTTTTTTCTTTTGTTTGTCTATAACAATTCAATAATATTGCACTAAACTAGGTTTGAATTCAGACGGTGACACAGTGACGGCACTAGCACAACAGTTAGGCTATAAGTTCTGGTCACTGGTGTGAATTTATTTTTTCTAAAAGTCGGTTATACAACCAACTACCTTTTTCCATCAATATGAAAGATATGTTTGACATAAAAAAAAACAATATAATTCAATGGTCTAAATACGTTAATAGAGTAAAAAATTAATCAACCAAAATATTTGTCAACGGTCTAAAATAAGTCGATGAAATTTTTTTAAATAAAATTTAAACTAATGATAAGATTGTATTTCACATATATATATTTGTAGTAATCCAGTTTCTTGAAAATTATTTTTGAGGAAAATATTTGTTGTTATTGTGAATGCTTAACTTTCTTTTTTAATAGATTTTGTAAACTATTGTCTGAAGAATTAGCTGTTGTAATAGTTGAAAAACAACATATTACATTTCATACATCTCGTTGCAAACTTACAAGATACGATTTAAAGATTAGCTTAAATTTATGATAGGAAGAGAGAAAATGCATTTTAATGATATTGAATAACCGATTAATAATTAAACTCATTTTGAACATAAAAAATAGCCATAATTTGATCATAGTAATCTTTATCGGTGATCTTCGATCAAAACTTCAATATCTTAGTAGGAACTTTGTTTCTATCTCCTTTTACTTAATTTGTTCTATGGACGGCTAATTTTATAATCGATATGTTGGCTAAGAACACATTTGTCACTACGTTTTATTCTGCTGTTTCTAGAGACTAAGAAATTTCCCTTTATTTATAAAAAAGTTTATTTTGATAAAAAAAAAAAAATCATATTAATTTTTCATTAAATTCATCACTACTAAAAAAGGTATAATAAGTACATATATAAGGAAATAGTTTCATTTATGCTGATACATGGATGGAGAAAATGTCGATAATATACAAACAATAGTCGATGTGAGTATTAACACATGAACCTTAGTACAATGTTTATATAGATACAAACTACTTAAAATTTAAACTTGAAAACATGAACTAAACAAAACGACTTTTTCCCAGTAGAGATGTATAGCATTGATATACAATAATAATACTTGTACATACAATATATATAGTAAAACAGAATAGTAATATTAGCCGCCCATTAGCACTAAGATGAAAGAAGAAAAGAAGAAAAAGGTCGAAGGAAATAGAAACAGCTAAGACTTCCACTTGGACAGACCAAATGGAATTGTTGTCTGTCTTACTATGTCTTATATTAAGTCATAATGTGACAAAACCCCTTTTCATATATAATATATTAATTTACTAATTCTTCCAACTACCTTAAGATATATAAAATATATTAATTAGTTCATTATAATTTTGCGCACTTAATTCGTCGATTGCTTCATTATTTGGTTTTTCTTTCTTTCAATCATAATCCCGCCGTACTTGCTTATTCTAGTAGCATATCTCCCCACACGCAAATGTTATGATTAATTGATTATTATGTTATAAATACATTATTATTCTTTCTTCAAAGAATTTAAAATTTGTAAAAGTTATATATAGATCAGCTAGTGGTAGAATTCATATCTAGATTGGTGACTTCTACCTTTGTTTAATATTTTCAGTAATAGTTCTGATTTGTTGTAAGAATTAAGTAATTAAAAAGGTTTTTTCTCTTTGGAACTTTCATGATTCCTGCTATTTAAATTAAAGGGAAGCGTAACAATCAAACTCAAGACTTAATCTCTTCCTATTACTACACCAAATCAAACCCCAATTAACCGATCATTCTTCTAATTCATTTTTAAGTCTAACTCTAAACTAAACCCTAATTCATAATTTTATTATTTCATTTTTGGTTTATTAATGATATTTCAAATACATTTAAACATATATAAGTATATGTAATATAATCCGGTATAACCCTAAAATCGTAACTATGATCCCATCAAAATATGAATTCTATGAATAATATTTTATTTTTTGATCAACAAATTCAACAAATATGCATTAAACTTGTTTCAAATTCATGCGATGAAACAGTCATGTTTATAATTTTTTCATTGAAAATAACATCTTAATCAATTATATATCTGATGAAGAAAATAATTAGGGAGTTGATAAATCATCAATTAAACCGTAATGTATTCATCGTCACCAACTTTCCCACCCGTCCTAGCCCCACAGATGTAGACCAAAATCATAATTCTTCTTTTTAGAGCTAATTAATCTATTTCTATTTTTTTAATCGGTATATATAGGGGTTGACATATCTAAAAAAGACTTGTTCAATTCATACCCTTCGTGAATTATATAATATATATATATATAATTATATATATATATCTGATTAATTATGACTCTGATGCGGATGTAATTGAATACATTTGGTTCATTTGTTCATTTGTACTACAAGATTCTATGTTGTCATACGTTTTTTGTCACTCAGTTGATAGTTGACACGACTCTCAAATTTGATTTGGTTTCTTCTACAAAAATTTGAGACAATAATGTGCCAATGGATCCATGTTTTATATACATATATATATATATATATAATATATATATATATATTGATAATGGTTAATACTAAGTAAAAAGGAATGTTTAGAGAGGATATGTTCTTAAAACAACAAATTAGTGCAATTCATAAAAAAAAAAAAAAAAAAAAAAAAATTAGAAAAANAATTAGTAAAAGAAGAAATTCATGTGAGCTTTTGTAATTGACTTTGTTAAAGAAATGTTTACATTAATGGATCATCTTGGTGATAAGATGAAAAGTAAGAAACGAAGGCGGTCGTTTTACTCACAAGACACAAGTCAAAACAAACATAATAATATTTAATAACATAATATAACATCCTTTTTAAGGGGTTGGACATATTAATTTACTTATCTTCAACTAGTGCTTTGAAAAAAAATATCTTTAAACTTTCAATAAACAACAATACAAAATTGAGAACAATAATATCATAGAAGTGATATGGACAACTCCACGGGACATCTCTTTCCAAACATTCTCTCAATCTTTGTTTTCTGGCCTCAAATTCACTATTTATAAAAGGGAGTTAGTTTTACTCAAAAAAACAAAAAAAATAAAAAAAATAAATAGTTTTTATTACTTGTATTAATTTTTGTGTAATGATCAGAATAATTAATTATTACTGGACTATTTGTTGATGATATTAAATACAAATTTTAGAGCTGAAAAATAAAAATATACTAATTATATTTGACACTTACAGCGGTATTCCTGAGATTAAGCAAGTCAAAGATGTGTTTGCAATCCATAATATTATAAAAAGAATTCCGTCAATTTTTCCAGAAATGCTACTTTGTTCTAGTGATGTAGATGTTATACTAGATATGTATTTCTTTAATCTATGGTTTCCAAAATTTAATACCGACTCTAGATACTTATTAATTATTAGATAATCAAAAGGAGGAAAATCGTGAATATGTGGATAAGTAATTAGAGCATAGTATATAGAAATCGAAGTTGTTGTGACCGCATGATAGCAATACCTCATTTTTGCATCATAAACAAAATAAAGAAACATTTTATTTACTCTAGTTTAAGGAATAAAGGCAAAAGAATTGAGATGATAACAATAGGAAGAGAGCAAATAATGGAGCAACTTTTTTCTTCTGCTTTTCTCGATCTGCCATGATTGATTTATATTCTTTAGACTAAGCTTACTTATTATACTTTAACTAGATTTGTGCCCGCGCTACGCTGCGGGTTCCTTTTATTCATATTCTTTATTTTTAAATTTTTTATATTTTGAATGTTTCATGTTGGTAATGTTCATTGAGTCTAGTTCTAAACTCATCATCAATATCTTGACACAAAGAATCAACATATGAGATCATTACTTAAAAAATATATTTAAAACCTCATTTATATGTTCACAAATAACATTAAGAAAAAAACTGGTGACTATATAATGATTCTCATATCATTTGATCCATTATATACGAAGTATATACTTTTTCAATCATAAATGCATCTAAGTAAGGTGGGAACATGAGGTCTTGTCCGCATCTATTTACATATACAAT
>OVAF01001027.1:0-27176 GCA_900406245.1 Odontarrhena argentea
GGGACCCCCGCACTATGGTTGGTCGAGGACAGGCTGTGCGTCAGTCTCTAGAGGATTAGGCAAAGTATGTCGATCCGCCTGAACTATTGGATCGTCGGCTTCGCTACCTGACCGGCTCTGCAGACTGACATAGTATTCGTTACATGTTACTGTACAAGTTGTATATGTACGAGAACCTGTAACAAACATCGAATTAGTTAACCTGTTATGTGTTCTGTGTGCCATCTGTAGTGTTGGCGTCCTCCCTGTCCTCAGTTTGGGAACCCTCACTCTCCTAGCTCTCCCCGGCCCAAATATTGTGTTCTTCAGTCTAGCCTTCCCCAGATCCGCTCGAGATATCGCCGGACATGTCGCCAGAAACATGCGAGGGGGCATCTCCATACTCGATACCTGTAAGAACTAAAACTTATTAGCCCGAAATCTCACTCATCACCGATTTAATTGTGCGCGATTTTACCCAGAGCCGCTCGGGATGTCGTCGAAAAATTGTTGATGGCGGTTTTGAAATCTGCAGAACTTTAAACACCAAATTCCTTGATTTATTGATTCACGTATAAGGTAAGGAGAGACATATGCTCCGATATACGCAGAGCAAGAAAGGAAAACTTGAAGAAAATTACAAAAAATATCTTTCTCTTTCCCTAAGGAGCTTTATGACAGAGAAAGAGGCTTCTTGTATCTATCAATTAATACACAGATACACAAATCATGTCAGATAGCTAAATGACTTTTGGTCAGACAATACATGTCTCTTTCAGGGGTATTTTTGTCATAAAAGTGTGACTGTGACACAATAAAAAGTGTAGGGTCATTTTCTTCAATAGAATCACAAATGAGTATATCTCATGCAAATTCTCTTTTTTGTTTGACTTTTCTAGGTTTTTCTTTTTCTACTTTAAAATAGAGTTTCCTCATGCTTTTCGAAAAAAAAAATAGAGTTTCCTCATTTGGAAGTTTGGTTTATGTGTCACGAATCAATTGATAGTGTAAGAAAATGACTTGCTCTAGGGATAAGAAAATGAATCTGAATATATTGGATAAAAATATCAATTGTGATGTTCGTTTTTTGTTATTCGTTTTACGAATATAACAAGATCCACACACAAACACAAAACCCTTCGGATTCGACACCTTTTCTTGTTAGACATCAACACTATCTAGAACCACATATAAATACCATGACTGCTATATTTATAACATGAACATAATCTTTTTTTTTCAAAAGAAAATAATATACATAACATGATCATAATCAACAACCATATTTTCATGACCATTGTAATTATGAACTTAATTCTACCTTCACTAACTTTTTTAATAGACTTAAAATGTATTACTATTTTAAATAGAAATTACTATTTTAAACGGAAATCAAACTAAAAAAGCCGAATTGTTATTTCCGATATGTTTACCACAAAAATCACAACTATTTTTCTTTTTTATTCAAAGCCGAATTGTTAGTGTAAATATCTATTACACTTGGTGGAATCATAAGCAGCTTGGTGTAATTATTCTAAAGTCTCACTTGGCTTACATTTTACCCTTGTTGTAGTTAATTAAGTCAACATTTGTATTCATTGCTTACACCATGCAAAAGGGTATAACCAAAACTTGCTGCCTACTTCATTCACCATCTTGAACTTTTCATACTCCATAAAATTTATTATTTTGTTATATGTATTTATGAATTCTTCCCCTATCTTATTGTTCACACAAAGTGATATCATCGTATTGGTTGACTTTCTAGTATATTGACCAAGTTTAGTCTATTGAATGGTCGTATATACAGCAGAAAACTCACGTTCTTGAATTGTCCAACCCTTGTTACACTCTGCATAACATTCACTAAACAAAAATGCATAAAAAGTATATATTATGAAATTTTTTGTGTATGCAATTCTGTATAGCGTTTACTAAACTAGAATAAAAAAAGGTATATAACGTCGACCGCTATTTTTGAATTTGGCTGCCAAACATTTTATAGACTCAGACTCCTATAAATTTGTTTAAATATAATTTTCTGCATTCTATTCTTCTATTTATTTGTTCTCACAAGAGTAAAAAGAAAAGAGAATTAAATAGTTTGGTCCATAATCTTGATTAATATTTAAGACTCTAACGTACAAACGCTATAACTATATGATCATTGGTAGGTTCTGCATTTCTTGTTTTCCTTCGGTTTTTGTATTTAATTATAACAACCAGTTTCTTGTTTATACGTGAATTAATTACAGACCCTTAAGAGTAAAATTGAATGTGACATTTTAACGCTCGACTTTAAATAGAACACAAATATAGATTTTTTGTACTATGTATAACCAAATTAAATTTAATATTCCATAACTAACAAAAAAAAAAAAAGACAAGATGTCAATGTCGTGAGAGATGTATGTTCATCGGACGGCAGTGATCTTTCCAATACCATCGGAAGTATGTGGTGGGGCAAGATACTACAAAGCAAACAATATTTCTACAAACTTATCAAAATCGACATAATGATATTTCAACTAAATCATGAAGTACATGTATATACAATTACAAATAGAATTTGAGCTGACTAGTAAGTTTTGATGAAAAGAAGAGTAATTGAATATCTGAATTATGGAACAATGAAATCACTGTAATGAAAATACTTAGTAAAGTGAATAAACTAAAAAGGAATGGGGGAATTTTGAAACAATTGAATAACAAAACATCTATTTCTATTTAGTAGATGAATGTTTTTTTGTGGGTTAAATTTAATTATAAAACTGAAGGTGTGTAATAAAGCAAAATATCACCATGTTAAATTGTACTTTTTATTGTAAGCTAAACCAAACAGTGTCACATTAATGGTACTAGCTCAAATCACTTGACTTACATATTATGAACCAATGCTTGTTAGATTGAACATTACGGTTGATAGAACGAAAATAAGAATTTAATATTTAATCGATACAAAATTAAATTGAACACATGATACCAAAATATTCTATGCATTTGGAAACTGAAATTTGATTCCATTTGTTGATGTATTTTTATTCTATACAATATATTTGCATGTATTGAATTGAATAAAAATTAATTTGTGAAAAAGAGTTTTTTTTTTTCTCATCTAATAAATTGAAGAAACCTACGGAAGAGCAAAAACAACATTTTCATGGCATAAAGCCAGAGAGAGAGAAGAAGAAGAGAGAGACGTTTGAGATTGATGAACACAAGATAATTCATGGAACAAGACCTTACTACTACCGTTACTTTCTCCACTTTCCATTTTCATTAGGGTTCTCTTTTTTCTTCTTCCTCTTCTTCTCTCTTATATACCTCTCTGATCTCTCTCTCTCTCTCTGACGGATTCACTTGTTAAAACTCGTTAATCTTTTTCCGGGTTTTGGACCCTTTTGCGATCTGATTCAGAAATTCATAAACTTTTCTGAGTTTGTGGAGAGATGGAAGAAGGAAGTATCTTCAGATCTCTGTTAGCGATTCTTCAATGGTGGGGTTTCAATGTTACCGTCATCATCATGAACAAATGGATCTTTCAGGTATTGATCTGATCTGTCTTCAATGATTTCTGGAATTTTTGAAAATTTTGATTTTTGCTTTTTGAGATTGATGATTTTGTGTTTTGGAATTTATGCAGAAACTGGATTTCAAGTTTCCGTTATCGGTTTCTTGTGTTCATTTCATATGTTCATCGATTGGAGCTTACATTGTGATCAAAGTTCTTAAGGTTAAACCGTTGATTGTGGTTGATCCTGAAGATCGATGGAGGAGGATTTTCCCAATGTCTTTTGTGTTCTGCATCAATATTGTTCTTGGGAATGTCAGTCTCAGATATATCCCGGTTTCGTTTATGCAGACGATTAAATCGTTTACTCCTGCTACTACAGGTTAGTGATCTTTTATATTGTATGGTCTTTGGATGTCAAGAGGAATCTGATTGTTTGATATGTCTGTTTTTGAGTAGTTGTGTTACAGTGGTTGGTGTGGAGGAAGTACTTTGACTGGCGTATTTGGGCGTCTCTCGTGCCTATCGTTGGTGGGATTCTTCTGACCTCTGTTACGGAGCTTAGTTTTAACATGTTTGGATTCTGTGCTGCCTTGTTTGGATGTTTAGCTACTTCTACAAAGACCATTCTAGCTGAATCTCTTCTCCATGGTTACAAATTTGACAGGTAAGTCACTCTAGAGTCTCCTCATGAGTTCTTGCTATGTTCCTAGTCTGTTTGCAACTTTAAATTCCCATGATTCATGAAAATTGTGTGCACTTGGTTTTTATTTGAATGAGTATTTTTCGGATATGCAATCATCTTTGCTTTCATGTGATGCCATCTTAGTCCAAATTTGAAAAAGCAGTCACTTTTTATGGATTTAGCCACAAAGGCGATTGATGTATCTTTAATTTCGGTTAAGAATCAATCACATCACATTTGAGAAGTAAACCTATGAATATTCATCTGTGTAGAAGAAAGATTTGATTTTCCTGTTTTTCTTTGTGTAGCATAAACACAGTCTACTATATGGCGCCTTTCGCCACCATGATTCTCGGAATACCGGCTTTATTACTCGAAGGCAATGGAATTTTGAGTTGGTTTGATGCACACCCATCTCCCTGGTCAGCCCTCATCATTATATTCAGTTCTGGTGTGTTAGCTTTCTGTCTCAACTTCTCCATCTTCTATGTCATTCACTCTACAACCGCAGTCACCTTCAACGTAGCTGGAAACCTGAAGGTAACTGAACAATTCTAAACTCCATGACCTATCTTTTCTTTCGGATCTGTTTCGAATGGTCCAAACTAAACAAAAGTTAACAATTATTAATTCGTTTACTGGAAAGTCTAGGCTCTTATTATTGGCTGTTTGCAAAGCATGTAGTAGACCCGTTGAGCTAAAGTTTTTTTTTTCTTTTTCCTTATCTATGTCTTAAGCATGCTTCTTATTCTGTTTGTAGGTTGCGGTGGCTGTATTGGTGTCATGGTTGATATTCCGTAACCCAATATCATATATGAATGCTGTTGGATGCGGAATCACGCTTGTGGGCTGCACGTTTTATGGATATGTGAGGCATATGCTTTCGCAGCAAGCGCCAGGAACTCCTAGGACTCCTCGTACCCCAAGAAACAAGATGGAGTTGCTTCCTCTTGTGAATAACGATAAACTCGAAGGCAAAGTATGATCAGTTCAGCATTCACAGGCTGATGCAGAAGAGAAGCGTTCACAGTAGGGGGTGTTGGAGATTTTACTAAATATGCATTTTACTCAAAAACATTAATAGAGAAAAGTAACATTTTGGTTTTTCCGTTCTGTTTTGGTAGAAGAGATAATGGTTCCTGCTATTTAATCTCTGTGATATGTTATATGTAGAATCTTTTAATTTATCAATTACATTTTCAGAACCTGAAGTAAAGTATTATATCAATTGCTGTTTCTCAATTTTCTCGTGTATATAAATGAACAAACCATGCTGTGAATACAAATGAAACAGACTATGCACTAATCTCAAAAGATCGATCATTTCTCTGATAAGTTATGATCGCTAAGCAAATATGTTTAAAACTCTTCCATAGGTGTGTAGCTTTTCTAATTTCTGTACAACTGAAACAGGTATTATTATTCATTTCTTCTATATGTGCTGTGTCGACCCAAGAATGCAATATCTTCTGAGGATAGATCTATTGACAGATAATGTCGAGCTTCTCTTGACCTGAATCGAGAGTAATGGGGATTAGGAGAGAAACCAATCATACTCAGACAATATGGTTAAATCAATTGGTACCAACCTTCGTCTTCTGCTGTTCTCCATGGCTCCGGATAAGTTAGAGGGATCTGCTCTTGATATCTGCCCCATGAATGAAGCGTATTCATAGAATGCTTTTCCTTGCAATGATCTTGGAGGGACTACTGACTCTAATATGCTGGAAAGCCGTACCAGTCGCTCACTGCATTCGGAAAACAGCTAGTGAGACAACATTTTGGATGATAATTGTGTCAGCAAGAAATTTGCATATGCAATCGATGAACCCACCGGAATCGAATCTCATATACTAATCACTAATAGGGGAGGGTAATATTTACCACTTTAACAAGTTTTCATGTGTTTCTGGTTTCAGATCCAAGCAGCGTCCACTGCTTGATGTGTAATCCTGCCTTGTCTCGTCTATCATCAGTCCTGTTCCTGGTATCATGGTGGCTGCTGAAGTGTGAACAGATCCTATTGTAGCAATTTGTTTTGTGAGATGGCTAAATCCTTTCTGTGCTACACTGGAAGTCATCTGTTGAAGTGCGTCAGACAAAACAGACGCATCAACATCTCCAGAAGCGTTCATCATTGGCTCCAAAGTTCCCTATATAAGTGAATTTCACACGTTAAAAATGTTTCAGCTGTGAAAAGTTGAAAACTGGGAGAGAAAGATAGAAGGGAGGAAGTTGAATTGTACTGTAACACTCACAAGATTCAGGCATCTAGAATACGTCAGGTCGGCTTCTGAAATTAGATTGGTAATCTGATGAGCGAGATCAAGCACTTGTGGAGCTTCTACAGGTTCAGAATCCAAGTATGGCTTAAGATCGGTATGACCTGAATATAGTTTTTTCCATGATTCTTGCACCAGGTTTCTAGATGTATCAAGCTTCGGTTCCTGAGCAGTCTTGAATGTCATACCAAAATCTATTCGGCTGCATTCATCATTCACTTGTTGCATCTTCTGGGAACTCCCTACATATTCCTTGAAACAATCTCCCATCATTGTCCCATCAGAAGATTCTGCGATGATCTCACATGTGTTCTTTAAGAAATCAAAACTCTGAAATCTGTCTATGTACATCTCTTTCAATGGGGAATTCTGAACAACATCCTCACTCATGGACGACCCTACTCTTCCATCAAAATGACCACAAGATACTGCTCTTGGCGATAGCTCAGCTTCGTTATCCATTAAAGTATCTGGAACATATGAAGATTCTGGTACACATGATACATCTACTGACTGGGACACCTCGTTAATGCAAGAGAGTTTTGATGTCTCAAACTGATGAAAACTTGCCTCCAATATCTCTGTTGTGGAAGGAACTGAAGGACTAACTAGCGGGATTATTTCCTTTTGCATATCTGGCCAATATGAGGACAACATACCATTTTCCTGGAAAACTAATCTGTCGTCATTCTGCTGTTTTGAGACAGTAATATGTATGTCACTCAGAGGTTCATCTTCTGAATCAGATGACATCACAACGTTGAGCTTCCTTCTTCTGCTAGGGCGAGAGAAAGACAGTGGTTGGTAGGAACTGTTGTTAAGTTCACACGGAGTACTTAAGACATCTTCTAATTCATCACAGTTTTCAAAACAAGTGTGCTGCCTTAACATGGCTGCTTTCTTGGCTTGTATGCTGTTCTTTTCTATACCCCGCCTCCATAATCTATTAAGCATTTTTTCGTTTTCAACCTCTCCAACTAATACTTCCACTGTGTTATGACTTTCCTCTTCCATGGATAATGCCTTAGCAATCTCACTTTCCACCAACTGAGATAACTGAGAAGGGAAATCTCGTGCAATTATCTTGGAAAGAAGCATGTGACCAGCTTCATGATCAAAGAGATCTGGATCACCATTGTTCTTCATCTTTCTCCCTGGGTATGGGAAATTAAAAAGTAAAAAGATCAAAATGTCAAAAACCTTCCAAATAGATTGTTCACAAACCTAGTCTTTAACTAGTGGTACTCTGGGACTAGAACTAAAGTTTTTGTGTGTACTAATAAAGGTCCACAATACCTCTTTTGGATTTACTCTGAAACCAAAACTGTAACTGCATAATCGCTTTCCTTATATCACCACCACTGGACTTGGTCAATTGCTCTAGTGAACCAGGCCCAACTTTGATGTCATCGGCTGCACAAACCTAAGAAATACCAAATGTTAGAGGAATTCAGTGAACAGTTAAAGCCTATACATAAGAATACATACCGCAGAAAGGTGGCTAAACAACTCTTCTGCTGATGGTAACGAAAAACATATCTCTATCCTCTTTAAGTTTTCTGGTAAACCATGATTCTTGTCTGTAAAATATATGTAATACAGTTGCCATCAGCAGATTAATTAAGAAAAGCTACAAATGAGAGAAAAGTACTTTTACATGGACGAATACCATTGGCAGTCAATACTACAGGCCCTTTTGCTTTCTCGGCAATCTGCTGTATAGCAGAAATGAGACCACGATCTTCAGCAAAGCAGATATCTACATCCTCAAAAAGAATTAAAGGCTTCAAGTTAGCTTTGTCATTCTGGCTATGTAATACAGGTGCCACTTCAATCACATCCTCTACCCCATTGCCATCATTGAAAACAGGGTCCAAGGACCTGACAAGACAAATTACGTAAATATAATTAACACACTATCCTTGGGTTCACACTGAAATGCAAAAATAACTGTAGCAACTGTATGTACCTTGACAGGCTATATGACTTGAGCGCCTCTCCAAATTTCTGCCTGACAACTGTTCCACTTCGGCATTCTGATGCATTAGACTATAAACAAACATCATTAGAGATATTCTTTTACAGTAGCTAAAGACTGTACGCAAATGTAAATATTTCCATGCCAGAAGGGCCAAAAGGCTCCTCGTGCAGAATAAAACACTTCGGATACATTTAGTGGAAACATGTTCATACCTCAAGGATTTTATATCCTTGCTCCTTAGCGCAAGCATGAACAGCTGCAGATTTTCCACTCTGCAACACATGCACAATCATACTCACAAACATAAGACATGAAACTCAGATAGCAATGTAGAAATTAAAAGTGACAGTTCGTGGCAGAATATCTTATCACACACCCCAGCTGGACCAACGATTAAGAGAACATTTTTCAGGCAGTCTTCAGCACCAGTATTTTCTGAGTCAGAGTCACTTCCAGAACAGCTGTAATCAGCATCTTGCGATTTCTCTTCATCACTAATCAAAAATTCTTTGCTTGGCTGAAAGCCTCTCTCATGCCAGAAGCACAGCCATTCATTCAGTAGTTTTACGGATTCCGTATTACCACATACCTGCAAGTCACTCGCGTAAGAATATATGGAGACATAAACATGCATATAATACAAATATGCATAGGTTATTGTCTAACCTCCGAGGCACTTCTAGGCTGGTACTTATCTACCCATAAGTTATTACGAGGCTGGCCACTAAAAAGCATTATTGCATATATTAGAAACTAAAGATCAAATATATGTTCTGCCAAAGATATTAAGCCAGAAAATTACTACCTTTCTCGACATGATGTACTTTGCACTTCATGAGAAATGTATGCTGCACCACCACAATCATGGTTGGACAAGTTAGCTGCTTCAATAACTTCACAATCCTAGAAAGAAACAGGAATTGACCCTTTGTCATGAATGGTTCCAATAATCAAAATAACACAAACCAAAAGGGGAAGTTTTCGCTCATCACCACTTCTGCTTCATCTAAAGAGCCAAGGTACCCACGTTTCTCCTCCTGGTATGCTATCAAGCCTACTGGAGATGCCTCTGCCATACCTTCTGATTGACTAGCACATTGTTTAGGCTCCTCATTGTCGATGACACACACGTCAGGATGTGAAAGAGCTGGAAGTTCATTTAGATCGAATTCCTTGGGTAGGTGTTCGAGAGACTTGAGTTTTATATGTTGATCAGGACTCCGAGTGGTGGATGCTTGCTCACAGAAAGTCCAATTCTTCCAATCAATGGTCCCATAATTATCCTAAGAAAAACGTTTTGCTTTTCAGATTGCTTTGTAAGCAAACATTATAGGTAGAAAGGATTGGAAAGCTGGTCGTACCTGAATCCTCTCAAATACATGGATAGGGCCAATGGTGACGGTTTTATCTCTTCTTTTACCCTCACACCCGCCATTCTCACCACCAGCTGCCTCTTGATTTTTTTTACCTCCTTTCCAAGACGAGAAAAACGGATGTATTTGCTTGCCCGCCGACAATCGGAAATTTTCCTGATCAAACAGAAACCAGTAAAAGCTCAAACTTTAATTTCACTTTACATTAGGCCAAAAGGCCACATCAAAATTTGTCAACACAGGTCCATATGTTTTCTAATAATGATTAACTCACCTCAGCTCTTAATTTCTCTTCAAGCCGCAAATTGTGAACTATAGGTGAACCGTTAGCAGCAGCTACAATCCCATTTTTAGTTGCACTCTTCTTAGGCGTTGTCTTTCGAGGTGACTTTCCTTTAACCAACTACATTACACAAAATCACAAAAAAAAATTCAAAATCCTCTCAAAAGTAATCAACATCATATATTCCTCACCTAAATTCTCCTAGCTAGCAAAGCTAAACACTGAACCATCAGCATATAAAACTAAACCAAACCTTCTTCGAAGCTCCATTACCAGCAACCATTTGATCCGCAGCAGCTACAATCCCATTTTTAGTTGCACTCTTCTTAGGCGTTGTCTTTTGAGGTGACTTCCCTTTAGGCAACTACATCACACAAAAATCACAAATTTTTCAAAACCCTCTCAAAAGTAATCGACATTGTACATTACTCCTCACCTAAATTCTTCTAGCTACCAAGCTAAAACACTAAACAATCAAAAACCAAACCTTCTTAGAAGCTCCATTCTTCGGAGTCTTCTCTTTCGGTTTCCTCGTCCTCTTCTTCCCTTGACTACTACTACACAATTCACCATCTCCTCCTTCACCTTCACCTTCACCTTCCTCGCAATTCCGATCTCCATTAACCTCAATCACCTCCTCCGCTTTACGCGGAACCAACGTCGACTGAACCAATTTCCGACGAACATTCCTCCGTGGAGTCTGATCATCAACTTCGATCACCGTCGTCGCAATATCGCCGGAATTGTCCATCGGAGAACAAATCGTCGATATTGGGGGAAAATCAGAGAATCTAGGGTTTTGGATTGTGAATTTGGGGATCTTGGTTTAGATAAAAGTTACTTAACGTTAAAAAAAAAACCGATATCTTCGATAATTATATAACAGAGATGTAAAAAAAATTGGAGGGAAGAAGATTCTGTTTTCGATTTTGCCGCTAAGCTTTAAGACCGTGTTTGGATCAAAGCTCTGTTTACGATGATGAATTCATCGCTTTAACTGGATCTTTTAATACAGAACCTTAATTTACCAAATTACCCTTAGTCTTTTATTGATTTGCACAATCAAAACCGATCCGGTTCAAGTTAAGTTACCATTGTTTGAATTTGCAAACAATCTAAATGATAAATAGTTTCACAATTTTTGTTTTTATCATATAGTACATAGTATATCAAAATATGCATAAGATATCTTAATTTTCTTACAATTTCTTATACAATTGTGATTTGTACAATTTAAGAACTACTAGTTATAATAAAAAAATTTACACTAATAACATTTATTATATTTTTACATTAGTGTGTTAATAAGGTTTCTAACCCTAGTATAATATATACATTAGTTAGATTTTGCAATAAATGTACTATTGTATTTTAATTGGAAATATGGATTTTGGTTTGCTTTGCTAAATATTAAAACATAAAAAAAAAACCACAACTCTATTTGTCAATTCCATGAAATATTTTTATAAAGTTGATGTTTATATAATACTTTAACTAAATTGATATAAAACATTGATATACGAATTCAATCCGAAAATTTTAATATATATCTAAAATGTGATTTTACCTTGCTAAATAACTACGGGATGGAGTTTGATGGAGTTTGATGATGTGAAGACGGCTTAGATTAGAATCAAATTTTTTCTTATATTTGCATGTTTCATCAGATTAATTTAAAAAGAATTACAACATAAAATTTGGTTGGAGAAGTTAAATAACTACTATTTACTACAAAAACTATTCCACTGGATGATGTTATATTAATTTGCTTATACGATATTAACTAACTTTGAGTTAAACTTGAATGATTGGTAATTTATATGTTGTTTCTCAGTTCTCACAAATCTACTATCCAAAAGAAAATCTGAACCAAAAGATAATAATAATAATAATAATAATAATAATAATAATAATAATAATAATAATAATAATAATAATAATAATAATAATAATAATAATAATAATAAAAAAGTAAAACAGTTTGGAAACACACATAGTTGTCTGTTTTGCAGGTTGAATCTTGTAATTTCATTTTTTTGGTTGGTCAACACATTAAAACAATAAGTCAAACCGAAAACAAATACAAAGTGAAAGGGGCAAATCCGTCATTTGCTTTCAAATGTTATCTACAAAAAATCACCTAAAAGCTACCGTTATCTTTTGTCTGCTACTCCCTCACCTTTCAAATTATTTCTAAAAAAAGCTTTTAACTTTTCTCTTTCTCTTTCTCCTTCAAGCAAGAAGAAGACAAATCTCCTCTTCTTCCAATCCCAAACCCAAATTCACCTGAAAATCTTCAATACTACTTCTTCCAAGCTCCTTCAATTGATCTTACTCTTCGTCAAAACCCACATTACCCAGAAACAGAGAGAGTGTGTGAGTGTTAAACCCTAGACATTTTCAAAATCTGTAGAACCCTAGATGCTCTGAAGCTAGTACCTTCGAATCAATATGAAAAACCCAGAAAAACCCATATTTCAATTTCTAATTTTAGCTTCAACTTTAGCAGCAATGGCTTCTGCAAAATCCACAATAGAGCCATGTTCAACAAGCGACACTTGTACCTCATACCTCGGCTACACTCTCTACACAGACCTCAAAGTCACAGAAGTTGCATCACTCTTCCAAGTCGACCCAGTCACAATCCTCCTCTCTAACGCAATCTCAATCTCTTACCCAGACGTCGAAAATCATGTCCTACCATCAAACCTCTTCCTCAAAATCCCAATCACTTGCTCTTGCATCGATGGAATCCGGAAATCATTATCTACCCGTTACAAAACCCGAACTTCCGATACGCTCGATTCCATTTCGGACTCTGTTTACTCTGGTTTGGTCTCTCCGGAGCAGATTCAAGTCGCGAATCCGTCGATTGAAGGGTCTGGGATTGATGTGGGGACGAGTCTTGTGATTCCTTTGCCTTGTACTTGCTTCAATGGCACAGATGAGTCGCTTCCTGCTCTTTATTTGTCTTATGTTGTGAGAGGGATTGATACAATGGTGGGTATTGCAAAGCGGTTTTCGACTAGTGTTGCGGATTTGACTAATGTTAATGCCATGGGAGCTCCTGATATCAATCCTGGTGATATTCTTGCTGTTCCATTACTAGGTGAGTACCATAAAGTCTCAATCTTTAGTGATATAAAACGAGTAACGGCTTAGATGTTGAATGTTTTATAACGGATTTTGACAGCTTGTGGTTCGAATTTTCCGAAGTATGCTACGGATTATGGATTGCTTATTCCAAATGGGAGTTATGCTCTTACTGCCGGACATTGTGTACAATGTAGTTGTTTACTCGGGAGTCGAAGGTAATTCAGTGATTGAGTTTTGTTGTTTAATTGGTTTTGGGTTTAATTAGCTGATGTTTTTGTGTTTGGTGTCAAATGTGATGCAGTATGTATTGTGAGCCAGCTTCTATAGCAGTGTCTTGCTCTAGTATGCAATGTAGAAGCAGCAAGTTCATGCTCGGGAACATTACTTCGCAGGAGAGTAGCGCGGGTTGTAAACTTACTACTTGTAGTTACAATGGTTTCGCTAATGGCACTATCTTGACCACGTAATGAGTCTTTTCTTATTGCATTTGCCCTCTGGTAACGAGTTTCACAACTGATTTAACCGATCTCTTTTGGTTTGTTTATCAGGTTGTCCAGGTCTCTTCAACCGCGATGTCCTGGTAAGTATAATGACTCGTAATAGACCAAATTCGATTAATGAAATCTTGACCTCTAAACTAAAATGCAATTGGGAAACAATCTGCAGGACCGCCACAATTGACGCCGCTTTTAGCTCCACCTGATACTGTCCCAAAAGAACTGATGTATGCACCTTCTCCTTCACCTTCAATTGCACCTGCACCGGAGTTTAATGGAGATGTTGGTGGAGGATCCACAATCGCGGCTGCACCTAGAGGACCTACGGTTCCTTCTAGCAGTTCAATTCCAGGCAATCCAGCTAACGGTCCAGCCGGGAGTATCTCTATTGCTTCCTGTCCATCGAGCTATTACTCATTCGTTGTCTTCTTGATCTCTATTGCTTCTTGCTTTTTTGTTTTCTTAGTTTGATCTGATGTAAGACCATCTCATTATTGGCCTTTTTTGGTTTCTTCTTTTGAACTTTTGAACAATGGTGATTAGTTTACTTTGTGTGAATTTAAATTCCTGGCCGGCTGACGGTTTATTCCGGTTAAAAATGGTCTGGTTTTAACTAATTTAAATTAATAATGTTTTACATTGATATTTGCTTAAGTTTATACATGATCAACACATAATGGAGTAAAGATTACTTCTTCAATGCTAATATATCCAATTAGTATGGATAATCATTCAGTAAACTATTCGTATTTCTTAAAAACAGATTAGTGGTACTTTTAAAAAAATTTAGTCTTAAATATAGCGGTAATTTTTAACGATGGACAAGAACACGATCACCAATTCACGAATTGGCATAAAGTGTAGTTGTATATATAGAGGTTTGGTTGCTCTTAGTTTGATCTGAAAGCAAGACAATGAACTCACTGAACTCATGACACAAGATGATCGAGTTGTCACTCTACTCAAAATATAAACGATAATACTCGTATAACTATTTTATTTTGTTTTGCAAACAAACAATATCATAAAAAAAGTAACAAATGGGAATTAGGTAGTTGTACCTACTTAGAGTTCTCAACTTTCCAAGAAATTTCTCCTTAAGCTCATAAATGTGTATACATCGTATCTAAAAATTCAGTAAATCATGTATCTCGATTCTGCAAATTAAAAAATTGTGAGCTTTTATAAGGTAGCCCTACATTTTTTTTTTTTTTTTAATATACATTATAAGCTAGTCCTAGCTACATGAGTTGTTTTATCTTCATTTTCAACCTTCTTCGAAATTTCTCACGCCAAAGCCGTACCACCGTACCAGTTTCGTATGCGTCACAAAATAAATCTGTATATAGACATATCTGTATGTGTTATAATAAAAGATAACTAAAGATTTTGTTTTTTTTTTTTTGTTCTTTAAGCATGTTTTGAGTAACTTGTGATAATGTTAGATAATGTTGGATATTGGTAAAGAGTCTAAAGACCATGTCTTTGTTGGGACTTGGGAAGGTACGGAGCAAGTACGGTGCCAGTGAGGCTGCTCGGTATGGGCTACCGCTTAAGGCTTAACCAAGATATATTATTCTTCCAAGTTTCAAAAACGATTATTAATAAAAATATAAATGACCAATAATATAAACATTTTCTATTACCAATGTTGATAAAAAGTTTAGAATATTTTCCATGAGCTACAAATTAAAGAAATATATCTTCGACGACTAGGGGCCGGGATAAATAATATTGAGGTCAATCTCAAATAATACAACCTCTTAAACAAACTGTTTAAAAATCATGTATCCGAAGAAGAGAACAACAAAATTATGATATCATGCATAGTAGTTTTTTATTTATAATAAACCGTGGAAGTTTCGAATATTTTGTTCATAATTTTTTCCGGTACCTAAAGTCAGCTGTTGATGATACCACATTTAAAACGTAAAAATCTCTCTTTCTAAGTGGATTCGAACTAGTGACATTGAGTATTTATCAAGTACCGGTAGATCAAATCATGCATAGTAGTTTGATCATAAATTCACATAATATCACTTAATCTACTCCCTATGTTAATATTTGATGTTTTAACTTTTTACACACATATTAAAAAATTATATTTTTTTTTATCTTTTCAAACTAAAAACAGGTTTCCGTATCAATCCAAAAATAATTTAGTCAATAGAAAACCAATATGAGAAGGAATATGTATAGTAAAAAACAAAATACTGATTATTTTTTTAATTGAAATATGAAAATATTACTTGATATGAAAATAAAATCCTAAAACATCAAACAAAACAAAAAACAGAGGGAATCTACACTAAATTCAAAATAGTTTAGACTGAAAGAGATTGCATAAACATCACAATCCTCATAAAACTCGTAAAACATAAAAAACCATTTAAGCATTTCATATTACACAGTTTGACACAAAGCAAGTATGTGAGATAGAATAATATTTTGGGAAACCGATACTCTTTCCAATGTGTAATGCGCAGTGTGCACCAATACATTAGGTACATATTTGATTGGTAATTTTTTTTTTATGTTCTTCTCCTTTTTAGTTTGTTGCATAAGATTGTCTTCGCACTAAAAAATTCTAAGGTTTACAAGTTTTTGGCCGAAATTTATACATCATTCATAAAAATATGTCTTTCCTCAAGCAGATGTCGAACTAGAAATTCACAATTAGACACAAACCAATTAAAAATTTTGAGAGAACTCGCCATTAATCCAAGACCGGCCACTTTATTTATTTATTTATTTTTTTTATTTTTTATTTTTGGTCGGAAGACCGGCCACTTTATTTATATACCAATTTGACATAAAAACAATCATAATTATAGTTTCGAATTATTTTGTGTTGATATATGCTAATATACATTATTAAGTTTATAAACGAATTATTTACCGGCCGGTATAGTATTTTATGAAAAGTAAAAATAGTTGCAAAATAAACACCTAAAAATTATAAAAAGATAAATTGCTTAGCCAATTTAAATTAGCAAAAAACCGTATGATTAATGAAAATGGAAGAAGCCTCGTCGACATGCTTTATTACCTTCATGCAAAAAAAGGAATAATTTTGGCTGGAAAGCTGACAAAAACGGCCTCTCTTTGACCTTTAAGAGGTTTTTGCTTAAGACCGAAGTGTGAAATGTACAAAGGAAGACAAGTCTCTGCTTAAGGCTTTGTAAGAAAGTCAAGGCTGTCCCCAAAAAAGAACATGCCATATCTCAATATTGTAACTCTATGGATCATGTGCTCTTGCGTGTCTTAAAGTCATATAAGGTTTGTTTTGGCTTTAGCCACAATTACACATGCATGCTTCTTTTGAAATCATTATCTTTGCTTTAGTATCTATCTACACATCTCCCATATTCTCACATGCATGCACATATATATTATTGTGTTAATTACCTAATACCTCTTTTTTAGTGTCGAGGATTCGAGAGTCTTGTAAACCAAAAAAAATCTAAAGCAAGTTTTGTAATATAGAATTTTGCAGTGATTAGTTTAGATTGTAGATCTATTTGGTAGGATTTGGATCATATCTAACTCATATACTATCAAAAGCAAGAAAAAGGTAAAACCACACAATTCTTTATTAATTGTTTGAAATTCAAGAGTTATATCAAGTTTTTGTTGTTGTATTTCATTATTTTAAACAGAGTTTACACATTTTTCTCTTTTAATTTTATAATAAACGAGAACAGAAAAATATATAAATATTGAAAATAAATTTCATAAAAAATAAGTACGTATAAGCATATGTGAGATATTAAAAAAATCTTTAACAAATACTCTCTACATTCCTAAATAATATTTATGTGTTTCACTTATATATATTAACAAAAATGTTTTATTATAAATGTATCGATTTTGACAATAAACAATTTCATAGAAAAATTTGCTGACAAAAAAAAAAAAAAAAAAAAAATTNAAAAAAAAAAAATTCATAGAAAAATTATAATCTATTGCCATGACAACAAAATACATAGAAAACATAAAATTCTCTTTTTTGTTGAAAAAATACTCTTAGAAATGAAGGGAGTACTTATTTTGAAGTACAAATTTTTCTTTGTATATGTTTGTGAAGTTTTTTAAGTACAAGTTGATAAACATACGGTCATGTCAGTGGATATTCTCAACATTGTGGTCAATTTATCAAGTCACCAATGGCATGAAACTACTCATCCGTTATTATCCTCTTGTTTGTAGTGTGAATGCTTTAAAATGTGATTATAGTCCTAAATTTTAATTATTTGGTTGTTAAAGTACAAATCTAGTTGTGTAGCTTAGCTAGATTTCGACTTGGAGAATCTCCTCAAAGTTAACAAAACGGAGCAAAGAGGAAAGCTAACTTATAAAGTAATACTGGCTCACCTATAGTGTGCACTGATTGCATCTATAAGAAGTAAAAATAAACACATGATTCCTTCAGTTTATAACCCCACGTAACTTTGTCTTGCCTTTATTCTTTCACTCATAATCTTTAGTAATTGTTGATATTTGATAATCATCCATTTCAAAAGGGAGTGGAATTAATGATCTTATGTACTCATTTTCAAATCTAGTTGACTGATCAGTTAGTTAATTTTGTTATTTAGTTTTCTGAACAAGGAAATAAGGGGTTTTAGTCTTATAATTCTATTTTTAAAAAAGAAAATCATAACGAAAAAATGTTTTAAATATTTACCATCCGACTAATCTTTTAGAATAAATATAGTCTTCGAATACTACCGACATCGATATTATAATAGGTCTCAAACATAATATTATTCTATATAAAATAAAATTGAGACGAACTTTTAAAAGGATGAATGTATACCTCAAAGTCTCATATGCATTTTTTTTTTTTTTTGTTGGTTAGCAATTCATATGCATATCTTTTAACCTTACTTGATTAAAATACAATACTTGTTTTTTTTTTTTTTTTTTTTTTTTTTTTTTTTTTTTAAAAAAAAANAATACAATACTTGTTAAACATTGAATAACTCATACCATGGTTTGTAAACGGATTTGACTAATATCTAGCTGCACAGCTTTCTGTATGTGTATGAGAAGTGTTGAAAACGTAAAAATATTCTTTTAAAGTACAAGAAAGATAAAACCAAAAACTAATAAAATAAAATAAAGAAAACGCGGTTTTGTGAAGCAGCAAGACAGAGTGGAAACAGCTGTGTGTTTGAAGTGATTCACTTCACTTCAGTCTTCACTATTTGGCTGCGCGTTTTCATTTCAATTAATTAACTATATTATAATACTACTAATTATAGATTCTTTTATATTATTAAGAGTACAAAGCACACACTTATTTTTCTTAAATGTTTAGTAATTGGTTTATTAGGAATTTTATTCTAGTTTATCATTCATGATTTTGAGACCGAACATGTTACTTCAGGAACCTGCCTTCTCTTGTCCCTTCATATCAGAATCCTATGTATTTTCTGTATTATTCCCTTTTTAAGTTATTATTTCCTTACATTTTTCTTGTCTAAAGAAATTTTACAATTTAGCCTATAGTCAAATCTAATAGCTAGATATTTTACTAAGACTCATATTATAGAGTCAAGATGATCATGGTGTGAAGAGGTGGCTAGGGAATTGGAATGCAAGTTAAACAATCTCCCAACACAGGACTTATACAAATTCATTAATTAGTCATTACTTAATACTTATAAACACTCTTGCTGTATAGTATATCAAGTTGGTTTTTAAGTCATAACTTGTCTGCATATTAATTCCTTTATTTGATAATTTACATTACATGTGACAATTTTATAAAATACAACTAGTTTTACTAAAAAATGAGCGCCGTACTTGAATTAAAGGCCAACGCAAGTAGATAAATAAGTTTTATAATATATGTAAGAAATAAAAAATTTATTGTCGTATATTATTTCAAAAATCAATTTCTATAATATTTTTTCTTGAAAAAACATATTTTCGCGAGCAAAACTGGCCACACTTAAATTATAGTGTTCAAATCTAAATTCTCTATTCCTTCTTCCAAGTAGGTCTTTGATTATCTTGGCAAATTATTACGTCAAAAACGATTATAACTTTAGAATGACAAGATGAATTTTATTATTACTTCTGGCTGTACAACACTTTTTTTTTTTTGCTACGCGTGGGTAATCATGCAAGTCCAAATGAGTCTTGTAGAATTGGAAGAACCAACCCTACTTGATTTTATTCACGTCAATACTTATCTAAAAACAAGAATATGGAAAACATAATGTACTGTTATAAATTAGCACTCTTCTGCATGTTGTATCAGGACTTTTTTTTACCACCTGTTGATTTCAAACACATAATTATGTAAATTTTAACTCTTTTAATATTTAACAAAACATAACATAGACCAATGGGCAGGTTTGAAGAGTCACTTTCTTCGAAAGAGCGTATGACTTGACATTAATCAAAGGCAGCTGTAATTTGCATTTCCCGAAAGTGATAGTATATTACAATCATCAAAATTAAAACAAATAAAACTTCATTTTCTTTCCTTTACTTTCAAATCAAATAAACTTCATTTTCACTTTCCAAAATGAACAAAATTTATCAAAAAATAGTCCTCGATTTCCTCACCAAGTGGCTTCCGTACAGCTAGCTGTACACTCATATTTTTGGCCCCAACAATGTCAAAATTTATTCAATTACATTTTCCCATGGTTACTTTTTTAGTATATTTCAATCAAATTCATATATATCAAATGGAATATTCAGATATTATCAAATTATACATAAGAAACAAAATCTGACATATCCATTTGTGATTACGCGAGTGAAATAAATAATATTTTGAAAACATCTGTCATGCACCCAAAAAACGTCACATTCATACACATAAACCATACTATTTCATTTGACCCAATTTTTTAATTTATTAAACAAATATCATTTATTGTCTCCTTCTCTCAATTCCTATATATAATCTCTTCTCCTCAAAACATTACTTCCCATCCAAAAACACTTTATCTCTAACCCAAAAACATTCAAAAACATCAAAACACAACACTATGGTGAAACAAGAACGTAAGATTCAAGCTATCACTACCTCATCATCATCATCATCAACACTAGTGTCTTCTTCTTCATTGCATCAACAATCTTGTAAAGACAAGATAAAGAAATACAAAGGAGTGAGAATGAGAAGCTGGGGGTCATGGGTTTCAGAGATTAGGGCACCAAATCAAAAGACAAGAATCTGGTTAGGTTCTTACTCAACAGCAGAAGCAGCTGCTAGAGCTTATGATGTTGCTCTCTTATGTCTTAAAGGTCCTAAAGCCAATCTCAACTTCCCAAACATCAATATCGACATCGATGAAAAGACCCTTTTGTCCCCCAAATCCATCCAAAAGTTTGCTGCTCAAGCTGCTAACTCCATCTCTTCTGACCCTTTTGCCCCCAATGATGATCATGATGGACAACTCCATGATCATCATCAACATCCATCTCCTTCTTCTTCTTGTTCAGCTGTTTCTTCTTCTCCACCAGAAGAAGAAGATCATCATCATCATAATGATGATGATGATTTGGTATCATTGATGGGATCATTCGTGGATGAACATGTTTCTTTGATGGATTCATCATGGTATGATCATAATGATATGTTCTTTATCAATGGAGCTACTTTTGATTACTCTCCACAGTTGATTAGCTCCAAGACCACGATGGATGACTTGTATGATGATGCTGATATTCGACTATGGGAGTTTTAGTTCATCCAACGGTCCATATTATACTATACAATACGAAAACATTTTCAATTATTACATTAAATTCATTAAATTTATTCTTTTGATCTTGTCAATTATCATTACTCGTTGTTGTTTCTTTAAGTTGCTTGTTGCTTAGAGCGAATCAACGACAAAGATGTAAGATTAATAATATCTATATATTTAAATATACATACACTAATTAAAGAAGATCACATGAACAAGAGGCCCTTTTTTTTGTCACTTCTTGACTTTTTCATGTGTGAGTGTTTTTTTTCTTTTTATTTTATAACCCTTGTAATTAGTGTTGTACTTTAGTATTAATTTACTATGTAATTCTCCTAGGTGTGTAATTAATAAAAAGAAGAACATTCAACAAAGTCTAGCTAGAGCAATGTTTTTTATGTCATGACATGGCAAATTCCATAAAATTTCTTGGGGGATCCTCCATAGTTTAGAGCTTAATTATCTTTACTAATCTATTTTCCTCTTAACGTGGAATAACATAAAATCTCCACGAGGATGAACTAGATAGCGATGCGATCGATACCGAAATTCTCTAGATATCAACTTCGACATGAATTTAGCTATGGTAAAAATCATTGACTGCACACAGTATGTCTGACGTATTCAATTTCACTAGAGTATCTTAATTAATTAGTGTATATAGAGACTATAGAGTCTAGAAATTGATAAACTAGATTTTAAGTAACAAACACTCGCTAGCTAAGCATGATTCGGAATACTATTCAATCCATTTTATCTACAGACAGAAGCATACCATTTTTGATTATTGATCTGCTTGTTCATATATATGCATTTAGGCATGTGTAATTAAGACATGCCTTCCCATTTTTTTGCAGCTAGTTGCTCACAACATATATGAAAACCTTAAAACGTTTGGTTGTGTGGTGTGAATATAATGATATGTGTAATAATAGAAAAGGATATTTTTTACAAAGGATGGGATATTCTGGGGTGGCATAAGTAACTGGAACCGAAGAACCGTATTTTCGATTCGGTCCAGTTCGGTTCTAGGGTAAAGAACCGACTGGTTTCTTTTTTTTAGATCCACATGTATCGGTTTGGAACCGAACCAAACCGAGAACCGAAAGAACCGAATTTAAATATGATTTTTACATATATATATATGATTTATTTATAGCATTTTCAGATTTGAAATGTATAATTAGTATATTTTAGTTGATTTGTTAAATTTTCATTCATTTTAGTGTTTAATTGGTAAATTTTAATAATTTTGTAAGTTTTGGTTTGGTTTTTTGGATAATTTTTGTTTATATTTTTCGGTTCTATTGGTATTTATCCAAACCAAACCGAACCGAATGGTTTCGGTTCTCTTGTTGTTTCATTTTGTCTAGAAACTGAAGAACCGAGAAATCGAACCGGAACCGAACCATGGAACTGTTATAAAATTATGATTTGCTTTTTCAACCCGTATCTTTGAATTAAAATATTTTTGAACTAATTCAATGTGAGATCCCCAAAATATAGCTATAATAGTTTTTGAGAAAAAAATTTGTCGACAAAAACAAAATTAGTTTCAATGTGAATTAGTATATCCCAAAAAAAATTTCCAATGTGATTTAAAATAACTTTGAAATATAAATATATTCAAGACGAAATATATTTGAACTAAATCAACCTAAAATCCCAAAATATTGCTTTAATGACTAAATAACGTATTCAAGACGAAATCTTAATCAGGAATTCATGAGCTGTTGTTGCTGGAGGGACAAGAGCTCCAGCAGCAACATGAGGAACAAGAGTAACTTCAACTTCAACCGGAGCTGCTAGTGCTGGAGTAACTTCAACAGAAGCCTAGTGCATAGTAACATCAGAGTGCACAAAAACATTAGACAGTTTTGGTACATACATGAGCAATAGAAGCTTCAACATGAGCTGTTTGTAAACATACCGGAAAATTTCCAATTATTTATTGCGTAAAATAAAGAATTAGGATAATATGCATAGTTATATTATGATAGTTAAAAAAAAAATACCTAAACTAGTACTATCAAATAATTGCCAAAAATAACCATGAAATTATATTTTTATGTAAGGAGTTTTATGCTTTTGTGATTGATTTTCATGTTTAATTATCATATAGTTTATGTTCCATAAAACAATTCAGTGTTTTACAATAAAATTATGATCAATTTACGCACATCACCAAACTATGAGTCACTAATTAAACTTTAGTTAAATGTTAGCTTAAAAATAACAATAGACAAGTTCAATACAAGCTATAATCGATCTTACAATCATCATCCTTAATCCACTTGAACTAATTAACGCATATCATCATGCATAGTCTTGATAAACCCAAAAACATTATTAAAGTGACGTTATTTGCTAAAGTGACGTTATGGTTTTAAGTTTGAGAGCTATGAGGGTCCATCTTTACAAAATCATTCGGTTTAATGGTACAACATGGACTAATTCAGACTAATTAGTTCATCACCAGCAAGGATAAAAAACGAAGTCAACGAACATAAACTATCTTTGAGAATTAAATTTCTTATGCTTAATTCATCAATTTTCTTACAAAGCTTATAACATGCCATAAAAGCTCATAACTGTCTTCCACAATTCTATTGCACCATAACGTGATACAACTGGTCTTGTGGATTAAGCAATTTAGAGTCTGATAAAGAAGATGGATCCCCAACTTACAATATTTGGAGGTAGATTGGTTTCAAATTTGGAGAGTGTTTCGTGACTTAAAGAACGACATCGTCTTTACTGTAACAGAGCTGAATAAGAATCCACTTAATTACGCTCAGGTAGGTCATAGTTGCTAGAAACTACAAGCACTAGTTGCTCTCCTAGTCCATTTGATTACAAGCTATTCATATGTTTACCTGCTGATTAAGGTCTCTGTTCTAGCTGATGACACTTTGTGCTTAGTATTTCACATTCTGCTTTGGCTATGTAAAGATTATTGACAAGGAATCTGATGGGAACATTTGGTTTTGCTTCCTTAGTGGATCATACTTCCACATATCCTTCATCTAAGTTCTCTCTTCCAGTCAAAACTATATATGCATTATGCATAACCTCAAGTCCCTTCTCATCTATATATATCTTAAGCAAAAATTACACATAAATCAAAACAATCTGCACATAACATACCTGGATCATTTTCATATATGCAATATATCTAGTTGAGCTCCAAACCTAGCTCTTAAGTAACAACATTTAGTCTGACTAACCATAATCTCAAATAAGTGCGTTGTAGAATTAATGAACATCAAGCTGACCAGAAACTTCCAGAAGCAAAGTTATCGCACAACTATATATATAGTCTATAGGGAACAAATCTTAGTCTCTTATTTGAATCGATCGGTCATATTTTCTTCTTCTCTCCATCTCTTTTTCGAGTCAAATCCATCTCTTGAATCAATCGAACAAACACACCCAAATCAGTCTCAAAATTTCTGAATTCTAGAAAAATCGAGTGGAAAAACATGATTTCCAAACTTTCTTATTGCGAAACCGTTTTACAAATTTGAAAAAACACGAGAGCGTTAAGGTTCCTTGGACAAGAAGTAACCAGAATTGTAAAACAGAGCTGTTAGGCGAAGCTAAATTTGATTTCAGTGGGGAATAGAAGCTGTGATGACGATGAAATCCTAGGCATAGATTCTATCTCCTTTCTTCCCTCTTCAAGATTACACGTTGGTAAGAGGGAGATCTCCATTGTCTTTAAACACTTTGAATAAGCGAGAATGTATGTCAATAGCTGTTTCTCATCTTCGGTTCCTCCATAGCCGTTCCACCTAACGATCTCGAGATGAGAGGATAAGCATCCGGGAACAATACTCGGCTGGTTCCAGATAGGTGCAGGGAGACCCTCGTCATCATACTGATATCAACACATTATAGATAAATAAACAACTAGTAGACGCGCTTGTTTGAAGGTATAGGAGGGTACTAAGTTACTTACCCACGTCTGGATCTTCAGAGTTTTTAGTTTAGGAGAGTTCCCAAGGAAAAGAACAAGTTGTTCCAACCAATTTGCTGAACCCCTTGGCCATAAATAAAACTCTATGAGCTGAGAGAAGTTAATGGCGTTACAACATGCAGCCTTGTGATTGGAAAAAGAAAGAAATTAATTAGCCAAGCAACAAGGAACAAAGGTAAATTTAGGTAATAAACACTACCATTGGTTGGGTCAAAAGCAATTGCAGATGCTTGACAGAAGAAAGAAATCTCATAAACTTTTTATCAAGGCTAGTAACTTGGCAGATGTATGCCTCATCAAGGCAAGGCATTTGCTTTATCAAGCAATAGTCTTCCCCAACGTCAAGTAAGTCCAAAAATCTTAATGCAGGGGAATCTATCACCAACGATCCAATGTGATTGTGATCATCCTCTACCTCAATTAAATCATCGAGGTCATACAATAATCTTTCCAAGGAAGACACTTTCACAGTAATGTTTTTCAAGTTGTCAGCCTTGTGTCGCAGCACCGTCAGACTTTTGAGAACAGGGGAACTTGATAAAAGCCTAACAAGAGAGTCATCGTCTTTGTACACCACGTAGCTGAGTGTCAGACTTAAGAGAGATGGTAGGCTTGCCGGGAAAGAAACATCCACCAGGATCTCGTCGGATAGAACTAAACGAACGAGCGTGTCGCATGTGTAAAGGCTCTTAGGAAAGCTTTTGGGCTCTGCGGTCCAGAGGAGCTTGAATTCTAAACTCTTAACATGGTGATGAACTGCCTTCTCAACCCAGTTTCCGACATCTACGTCCGCAGGACATCTCGGACCGAGGTTGACAGTCAAGCTCCCTAATTTCGGTGCCTTGTGGAGTTGCAATGACTTGTCTATAAACCAGCCATTGCTCTCGCTGTCTTCGTCTTCGAACTCGAGTACAGGGAGCATCGTCCAGACATAACGCCATCGTTTAGACAAGATTGTAGTGGCCACTGCATCTTTTGTCGGGAGGAAGAGCAGGATGTTTAATAGCAAATCCTCGGGCAAAGCACTGATCTTATCTTTCCTTCTCCGTAAGAAGGGCAATGGCAAACAACTTCCTACAAGACTCAAGAATCCCATAGTTATGCGATATTAATCCCTCCATACTTTTTTTTTTTTTTCTCAAGTCTAAGAGAGACCTATATATAATACGTTTAAGACAGAAACAATATTAGGTTTGCAAAATTTCTAAAACTCGAATAAGTAAATTATACCAATTGATTTCTATCCTTCCATATTTTTTTTTTTACTAGATTTATCATTACACCAAACCACTTTTCTTAATTAGCCCATATCGATCCTTATGTTCCCTCTATTTTTTTCAATGAAATTCTCCCAAAAAAAAGGAAAAAACTTGTTCATATATACATTATTTAAGTCACAAAATATTAGCTTAAGGACCACAAGAGATAAAGTCAATACAAACCATAATCTTCTTCGAATACACATAATAGAAACAATAGCAATGGAATAAACATACAAATTAAAGACTTACATATAACCTATAAAAAAATCAAACCCAAGATGCTACCACTCTGGCTACGACATTTCCTTGCAAGGCCAGAGTATAACTTTCTGAAGCAATTACTTATGTATGAACTAGATTGTATTTTTTATGTCTATTTTTAATTCATTGAATGCCGAGTGTCGACTGGCTATTTGACCAAAATGCTTTAGTTCAAGCAATGGACGCGCGCCATTGGACAAACAATTTCATCAATACCTTCAATTCTTTAATTTAATTTCCAACAAAGTGAATTTCAAAATTACTAGTAT
>OVAF01001028.1:0-27164 GCA_900406245.1 Odontarrhena argentea
ATTGTATTATCTACTTTTGTACTAACTAAAAAGGAAATTAACTAAATATCACATTAATGAATTTTTCTTAATTTGGAGGAATTTAGTCAAGNAATATCACATTAATGAATTTTTCTTAATTTGGAGGAATTTAGTCAAGTATAAATATAGTTTACTACAAACCATATAAAATCAAATCACATCAAGGAGAGAAAGCATATTGATTTTAGGCTATGGCTCATACTTTTTTTTCCTTCCGACTCAATCCCTTCTTAGCTTGGTCCGTGATGATTTTTAAAAATCTTTTAACAAAAAAGAAATCCGTTGCAAGAGATATTCAGTTTAAGGAAGCAAAAAATCCTAGGAAATTTGGTATAATAATGGGTCTAGAAGTTTTGCTTACGGATGAAAACAGTTAAACATTGATTTGATTATTGTTATCATTATTATTACATTATATTTGTATGGGAGTTACAGAGGTTGAAGTTTTAATTACTGCTATCACTATTATAGATTACAAGTTGAAGCCATTATCGGATTATCCTATTAGAGTAAACTATAAACCTAGGAATTTTTTAAACCTTTAATCGTATTGTTACAAATAAGCAATTAGAAAAAAAGGTAAATCAATAAAAAACTAATGTCAACAAGAAAAAAAAAAAGAAAGAAATATACATCTTCAACCAAAAAAGGAAGATAATATTTTGAATAAAAAAAATTAACTTAATATATTTAAAACGAATTTATTAAAATACGTAGTATAAAAATATCAAAATCAATTTTTAAGTTTATTCTCAACTACTAAAAAATAAAGAAAAAATACATTTAAAAAAAAAAGGAAACTAGATGTTAATAAGAAAGGGAAAACAAGTAAAAAGTTTTTTGAATAAAAGAAAATGAACTGAATTTGATATTCAATATAAAAAGGAATTTATTAGGAAAATAATTTTATGAAAGTATCAAAAATTTAATTTTAGGTTATTTCTCAAATTATATAAAAAAGTAGAAGATACAACTAAAAATTGGAAAATATATAATGACAATTATAATATAGTTACACAATAACTAAGCATTCAGAAAAATAGAAATCAGATAAAAAAACCAATTGCCACCACCAAAAATAAGGAAAATATATTTTAAACAAGCAAGGTAGAATTTTGAATAAAAGAAAGTCAACTTAATTTGATATTGAAACACTAAAAATGAATTTATGAATAATAAATAGTATCAAAAATATAAAAAAAAATTATGAGAAAAAATTATGTCATAATAATAATAATATAGTTACACTGATGTAGCTATTTTGTTAAGTCATTGTCTTAGACAAAATATTTACATTATGAGAAAAAAATATAATTTATATACTACTAAGTATTCTTACATAGTGACATCGATGTAACTATATTGTTAAGTCATCTGTTGAAAAAAAAAAATTATATCATGAGCAAAAGNCAAAAATATAAAAAAAAATTATGAGAAAAAATTATGTCATAATAATAATAATATAGTTACACTGATGTAGCTATTTTGTTAAGTCATTGTCTTAGACAAAATATTTACATTATGAGAAAAAAATATAATTTATATACTACTAAGTATTCTTACATAGTGACATCGATGTAACTATATTGTTAAGTCATCTGTTGAAAAAAAAAAATTATATCATGAGCAAAATTTTAAATTATAGACTTCTTTATCATGTTTACATGAGATTTCAAAACGTTAGCAAAAAAACCAAAAATATGTAGTTTTTTGTATAGGGTAGGGTGCTTCTACACTTTGAAACACAATTACAATTTATATTATATGTTTGTCTTATAAACGATATATTCCATATTATTAGAATAAAATGTTATTTTTTTATGGTTGTGGTACAAAAATTATCTTTTTGGTTTGATAATAAATAAAAAAATTAGAGCTTTTCAGTAAAACATGATTTTAGAGCTAAAATTCTAAGCACGAGATTTGTAGAGTGCGAAAATTAGATTTTGTGGTTTTCATGTAAGATTTTATAGTTAAAATGAAAGCTTATTAATCATTTGTTTTAGGAAATGCTAATCAAAATACAGTTTTTGTATAATAACATTTTGTTTGTTTTGGTTAATTTCTCTATTTATTTAAGAGGTCATGTAGTTGAGTATATATTTATGTATTTGTGTATGATCGAATTTTCTTACAAAAAATGTTATTGATACCATATTTCTAACATAGTTATATACTGGTTGTGGTTATATATAAAATTTATGGTTTTAATTTAAAAATTTAATGTCGTTTATCAAAGAAAACTATCCATATGATAAAATATTGTTCATCTCATTTGAAAAATATGTTTTACGGTTTATTAAAAATATAAATCGATGATAAATTCAAAAAACGATATAACATAAATGATATTAATATATATATGGTATCTAAACCAAATGTATTGAAAATATCAATCCTATTAAATTTGATTTCTTAATTCTATTAAATACATTGCTTTATGATCGGTCTACTTACAATAGCAATATAAAATCACATACACACAAGGAGCAAAAAAAAGTTTTAAAAGATAATAATAAATTATATCCTATAATCATCTACATGAAAGATAATAATAACGTTTTTAAAATGGTATAAGTTAAAAGGAATTTTTACTTAAAAGAAATAAAAAAAATTATAAATTATATAATATTCAAGCATTTTAGGTTTGCAATACTATAGTGTCATCAATATATATATATATATATATATATATATATATATATATAAATCCTAAATAAAAATACGTCTTAAAACCAAAAATTGAAATATATAATTAACAATTCGATGAACACAAACCCCGCGCGTAGCGCGGATCAAAAACCTAGTATTTCTAAGAATTTTAATGAGTCAGGAAGGCCTCACTGAAGTTTTTTAAAAGGCCTCGCAGATGCACGCAAAGTCAACTCTGTGTTAATTAATAACACTTGTCATTGACTACCCGGTTCTCATTCACACATTTAGGTGTCAGGAAAGCCTGCCTGAAGATTATTTAAGGTGTCCTATTTAAAAGCTCTCTGTCCCGGTTAAAGCAACTCCAAAAGCACCAAAATCACCACTTTTGTTTTCAGTCCCACTATAACTTCTATGAGAATTGTAAGTGGAAGAAGACTTAAATGGTGTGAATAATGGAGTCTTTTATAGTTTGCGTCCTGTCAAATTGGTGTCTCCCACTACTTGACAGAAAGCAGTTGTTCCCATCTTCATAACAGCTGTATTAGTCAAGAAGGATTAATTTAGTAATGTTCATATCATTACTAAATTATATCAATAATCGGACAAGGTAAATTAATGGGAAGCTCACACTTAAAGAAGAAGAATTACCAATGTGAATGGGTAACAAATGCAACGGCTACAATTGACTTTGGATCCTCTATGTAGCACGTGTGTGTGTCAGCCCTCACCCGATAGGGAAGGAGCCAGTTAGGAAGGTTGAAGTCAACATTACCATATCCTGTAATGATTGCTCTCACTATCGGCTCATGTAGAGTGATGTACTCTCTTTCTTCTTTGTATTTTTAATTCCCTATATATGTAACCTTGTAACCGAATGAATAAATTAATTAAGTGAAATCTTTCACACTTCTTCTTCAATATGTCCGAGTATACTCTCTGTGTGTTCTTGATTTCTCACCCAAATTCTACCTAATTCTTGAGTAATTCTTACAAGCTGCAATATGATTCGTAAGGCCCTGCGGCTCCTTCGTTATTATGACCTCTTTCATCTCCAATTTCAAACCAATATAAAAGACATTAATCAAATTCTGCTGATCTATGTATGTGACATGTGAAGCCAACTCTTCAGATTCGTTGACATAATCCCCGCGATTGAACCTGTTTGTTGCAAACTGTATAATCTCTTCCCTGGCTCATCATCAAGAGATTTAGAAAAATGGTTAACCATCCTTCTCTTAAACTTATGTCAACTCTGAAAATCCATACCCAAGATCTCCGAATTGTACCAATTTAACACTGGACCTTCCAAACTTAACGACACCAAACTCATTTTCTCAACATCCGTATAACCACGAAGTGTAAAGAATCGTTCAGCCTTTGTAATCCAGGTAAACGGTTCAACACCAGTAAACACAGGCATCTCAATCTTTCTCAACATGCTATCACGAGTTGCAAAAGCATTTTGCACATTCCAGTGACCTAGATCTGCATTTCTACGGCCAGATTCGAAGAACTCGTAGTCTCTGGTCTTCGACCTCCGTCGGAGATAAACGATTCGAATCTACGCATCGATTGAGCTAAGGATGACATCGTCGTCTCCAGTGAATCTATCTTCTGTTCGATCACATCAAAACGCAAATCGCCTTCCTTCTTTCCCTGTGTGAGTCTTTCCCAACCTCCATAGATCGCTTTGACGCGATTCGAAACTTCCGCCAAAGAGCCATTCAACTCCACGAGTCTTTCACTCGTGAATCCATCTCCAATTCAGTATTCAGCCTGCTTCTTCCTTGCTCAAATAATGTATAGTGGATGGCAATTTTGTCTTTTATTAATAAAGTGATGGTATGGATGGAACTTTTGAAACGTGATGGTATATTTGTACAAAAAACTTGATTTAGTGGTATCTAAGGGTATTTCTCTAGGAAATAATCCATATGTAAACAATGATTGAAACTCAATTATTTATAATCCAGGACGGTTTTTAAAAATTTAAATACTAAACACATCAAATATGGATAAAATGATATAAAACTAATACAAGAAGATGATCCGTGACCAAAAAAATAGAAAGAAAAAAGATGATATAATTGAATGAACAAAATACATGACATATTTGACAAAATGAACTTTTTGTAGATTAAGAAAAAAAAGGAAAACAAAACAGAAATAACATGTGTGATGGTGTCAAACTGCATAAACAATTATTATGCAAGGTAATCAAACAACCACTACATCAACAAAAAATCATAATAATGTGACCCTTAAATTAAGAGACTAGATTGTGGCCTAAAGCATAAAGCTTGTTGTGCTTTATAGGAGGGACGGCCCTGTAAAGAGGTCAGTGATAGATTCCTTCAGCTCAGTCTCTGAAACAATGTCGAGATTTGACATCTTTGCATCTTCCTTATTTTTGTCATCTGTAGTTCAAATTTATTGTTCGACTCGTATTCCCTCTCTTGTCTTATATATTTGCATACAGAGACCAGATTTGGAACTTGATTATGATGTCCTGGATAAGCTATTTGATACTGTAAGTTTATCCCTATTTCTCGCGTTATCTGTCACTTTATCCCTTGAGCCGCTTTCCATTTGTAGATTATCTTTTAAACAGAATCCACAAGCTATCAACATCATGGTGATAGAATAGTTGCCTAGTTTCTTTGTCTAGTCTCTTATGTGTATTCACATCTCTGTAGGAAAACTCTTAGTTGTCGGTGACCAAATAGAATATTCAGAGCAAAGCAGTAAAGAAAAGCGTTTTGAAACCGGTTTTGAAGAAGAATCCATATTATACTGAATCCCCATTCCCTGAGGTAAGCTCACCGGGCTGCATCCTCTTCTCTGAATGCGATTTTGGTTTGCCTTTTGCTCATTTCATTGTTAGGTCTCTTAAGTCAGTCTTGACCATTTTATTAACCAGCAAAAGATGCAAGTGGCGACGTGTTGGAAGCAGTTGGCTGGATTTAGCATGCTTTACGTACAAACTTCACGTATATAATTTCAGAATACCAAAATCATATATAGATGTACAATTTCGTTATCCTTTTATCTTTTTAATATCTCATGGTTTTAGGTTTTTGTTTCCATAAATATTTTCTGACCGTAGAAAATATTTTCTCATGGTTTTTGAATCAATCTAGCTAAAGATACATCATTTAGAAATAGGCCACTCTAATTACAAATGAAATAAAACACACCTTTAGCAAGAAAAGGTCCATCCATCTTGTTGCCTCGAAGAAACAGAGTTATGAGCGATGTAGCAGCATTAAATAAAGCAAAACTGCTGTTGTTGAATTTATTAGAAGTGAGATACAAAATCTCCAGATGCCTGAACCTCCTTAATTAGGCTTTTATAACCTGCAAACAAGAATCTTGGTAAGGATATTAAAGTTTATACATGGAAAAAATTAAAGTTCCAAGTTCCAACGCTAAACAAAGTGTTTAAAACTGACCTTCAACTTCATCAAACAAGCCACAGAATCCTTTGTTTTCGTAGTCAGACAAGTCCAAAAGTTGAAGTTCTTGAAAGGGATGCAGCAAAGAAAGATTTAGGAGAGAACTCTCCTTGAGGTACAGTCCTCCAAAGACAATCTCAGTCACCCGCCCGCTTGTATGATTGCACTTAAGCCCCTCCCAACGGCAGCAATCAATCTTTGAGTGATAGGTCCAAGTAAGGAGAACATAGTCGGTCTGATCTTCTTCGGTTATTGAGATCACGTACTTCTTAAGCTCCAACAAAGCCTTCTTTTCTGTCTCAATACAGCCTTTGTATCCGTGTAGCTTCCCCAATAGTAACATCACCCATATTAAGTATTGACCCAAGAAGACATTCCCTTTCATTGCAAAAGTATGACAAGAAACCCAAACGCAATGAGGGCCTGTGTTCAAAACAAATGCCTCTACACCTTTATAATGATTTCAGATTTCCGTGGAAAAAACCATGTTCAACATGAAATGATTTGTGTTTCCCACTTAATGAAAATGTTAACATAAGTGGGATCACTGAGATTTACTTGGAGTCATATGATAAGACTCGTTTAGTCTACAAGTCAAGGTCTTTGTGAAAATATGTGCTCAGCCTCTGTTACTTTCCACTAAGCCTTATATCATGGCTATGACTAATTACCTAAACAGAGAAAATGTATAATGTATTAGGTAATGTAAGAACTAATCAATATGGTTTTGATCGTATGGATGACTCGTTTTGGCACACAAAGTCAACAGAAAACACTTATAATCGTTTTGGCAATTCATGTCATACCCAAAAGAGATTCACTCCATAGTGTACAGACTCCAGACAGATATACAGCAATACATGTAATTTAAATTCGAGGCACATATACGTACAGAATCACATAGCTGGGTTAAAATGATTTTAAGATAACATGGTTTTCACTGAGGCGATGAAAGCATCAACAAGACGGAGCCATGCTCGGTGCCAAGGACAATTGACGCACATAAGTAAAAGAATGCCTATCAGCACAGTCACATAAGTTGAAACACTACTCCAATAAAAGACCAACATGTCAATAACAGCTTCATCGTCATCTTCTTCTCCTTCAGTATCTGCTTCCTCTGAGCTCTTCTTCGCTTCACAACTTCTATTGGTTGGTGGTCCACAGAGAAGAAGATTCCCTAAGTAGCTGTTCTCATTGAAGGTGTTAAATTGCCTTCCTTGAGGAATGATCCCAGATAAATTGTTGTAAGAGACGTTGAAGACAGCAAGAGAAGTGAGGTTGGTTAGTTGGTGAGGAATGCTTCCCTGTAACATGTTATAAGAAAGGTCTAGGCTCTCAATGTCCTCCAGTTTGGAGAAGCTGTCTGGTATAGAGCCTGACAAGAAATTGCGGGATAGATTCATGGCTCTTAATTTCATTAGATCTCCAAGCTCCGGTGGGATAGCACCACTTAATTCATTGCTTGACAGATCTAACCCATACATATAATCAAGTGTTCCTCCGCTGAACTTAGATGCCCCAGTGTAAGAATCATACCTTTGCTTTGCTGCAAACTGGATTTTGACATTCATATATGTATAGTAGTCTACACTGAACTCATGTACTGAAAATGCTGATCTGTAATATTCCAACTGAAGGCCCGATGCAAAGCCAAATGCAACGGAGGACCCACTCATTTCCTCCTCTTCTCCCAATACAGTTGAAAGATTATAGAGGCATGAAGGTATGATTCCAGTGAGCTTGTTGTCTGAAAGATCTAAAAGTCTGATGCTGCTCATATCACACAACTTTCTTGGGATAGATCCTGTTAAATTATTCCCCTTCAACAAAAAAATTCTCATGGCCAGGGTATTGACAAAATGTGGGATACTTCCGGAGAGTTTGTTGTTCCGCAGATCAAGTATCTTGACATTTTCCAACAATGTGCCCGGAATTGGCCCTGTAAAGCTGTTGTTACGTAGGAACAACTTTATTCCATACATAGAATTTACATGTGTGGGCAGGTCTCCAGATAATAGGTTTCCAGAGAGGTCCAAAAAGTTAAGATGATAAATGGCTAGCAGAGAAGGTGGTAACGTACCCTCTAAAAGATTGTTGGATAGCAATAACATGATCAAATGAGATGAGTCCGGAATCCAACTTGGAATCCCACCAGTGAGAAGGTTGTTTGACATGTCCAGTACATTCAAATTAACCAAGGTAAGCAACCCGACCCCGATCTTCCCAGTAAATAAGTTGTTATCCATCCTCAAGATAACCAATGAAGTTAGGCGAGTTTGTACAGGAAGCATATGGCCGCTGAATTTGTTGTCAGAGAGCTGTAGGATTCTTAATGAAACACAACCTATGAAGATGCTTCTAGGTAGCTGCCCAGAGAAATGATTGTGAGACAGGTCCAAATATGAGATTTTTTTCATCTCACCCACAGACGATGGAAAACTCCCTTGGAATCTGTTATCAGAGGCATTCATATGTACCAGATTCGGAAGCACATGGCCAATATTTTCAGGGAGAACTCCGCTGATTTCATTTGCTGAAATGTCCAAGACCTGTAACTTATGCACTATGGTAGGGATCTGAAAGATAGTGAATGAATTATTCTTGAACTGTAAGACTTTAAGTTCTGGATTATTCTTCAACAACCACGTAGGAATATCTCCGGATATACTATTGCTCGACAGATCAACTAGACGCAACTTCTTCTGGTACATGAGAAAGTCAGGAATTTTCTTTAAGCTGCAAGATGGTAGCACAGCTACTCTCAGTTGAAATTTTGGCTTCCAAATACTTTCCGTCTCTACTTGTAACATATCGGATGTTGATGAAAGTTCCAACACCTTGAGCTTTGTGAGGTTTGCGACTGGACTCAGCGAGAAAAAGCCTTCGAAATTATTATCTGACAATAATAAATACTCGAGGGACTCGAGGCTTTTTAAACTAGATGGTAAAGTTTCACTCAATTGGTTAAATGAGAGGTCAAGAAGCTGTAGCTTGTTCAAGCTACCTAAACACAGAGGAAGCTGACCGGCAAAATAGTTTTTTTGGAGGTAGAGCTCTCGCAGATTCTTCATTTCACACAAAACTGCAAAACGGTAGTACAAAAAATTAGAACACGATGATGAGAATGATAATAGTAAATGTTTTCTTCCCGAGATTTCACGAGACATTTCAGGCGTAAAATGATCTGATGAATAATCGTGGAGATGAAACAAAGAAGGTCACCTTTTATCTGTCCAGGTCCATGTAATTCATTCCAATCAAGACTTAGGACTTCCAAGTTAGTCAAATACTTCAGTTCTGAAACAAAGTAGGCAAAAATATTGTTCCTTGAAAATTGATACATCATCTCGTTTAGTTCAGTACTTTAATATGTTATATTCATTACCTCGATTCCAAACAATTTTTTAAAAAAGAAAGACAAACTTGCCTTGCAACTCCATTGAACTAGAAAAAAAATTGTAACTCAGATACAGAGCTTTCAGCTTTTTTAGGTGACTAAACTCTGCCACAAGACAACAAAAGGCAAGCCGCACATCTTATTAATGTTGACAGGATAATCTTCGAGATGGCATAAACCAATTTACGTACGTAGATCTTACCTGGCATAGAGCTGTTATATTGATTTCCACTTAGATCCAGCACTTCCAAGTTTGTCAAATTTTTCAGGGAGTCTAATAGAAATAGAAGAATGATAAGAAATGCTATTACAGCCTGGAAAACTAAAGTGGCTGCAACACAAAAATGAAATGATCTAACCAAAAATACATCAGCAACAAGTAGACCTTGTTACAAATGGGGAAACACACCTTTAACAGGGAAAGGTCCATACATGTAGTTGTACGCAAGAAACAGAGTTGTAAGTGACTTAGCAGCGTCAATAAAGGGAAAGATGCTGTTGTTGAATTCATTTACAGAGAGATCCAAAATCTTTAGCTTTGTTAATCTACTTAAGCTTCTATAACCTGCACACAAGAATCTTGTTGAGGAAGTACAAAGAACAAAAGAAGATAGCCCACCCTAATCATTTTAGTAAGTTCGAAGATAATGTTTAAGTCTACCTTACATGCAAATGGGATAAAAAGAGTGGAACCGTATGCACTATGGCAGTTAGATTTAATTTTGTGCTACATGGAATGGAAATCAGCCAAGTTAGTTCATGCCGGAAAAGCGTATTATAACCTTTTGATGCAGGGGAAAATCTGAGTAACATTGTTTCATCTAGAAACAGCCATGTAGTAATAAGATTGTTTCACTGGGAAAATTGTATCCAAAAAAGATAGTTTTACAGGTATACCTTCCATATCATCAAATAAGCCAATGAATCCGTGCCCAGATAAGTCCAGACTTTGAACTTCTTCAAAGGGATGCAGCAAAGACAGATTTAGGGGCAAAGGGCCGAGGTAGAAAGCACCAGAGGCAATCTTGGTCACCCGTCTGCTTGTACGATTGCACTTAATGCCCTCCCACCCGCAACAATTGCTCTTTGTGTCATTAGTCCAAGTAGGAAGAGGATTCTCGAATCGTCCTTCCTGATTATAGGAGTTAAAATATTTTTTGAGTTCCAACAAAGCCATCCTTTCTTCTTGAATACAACTTCTGTATCCATGTAACTGCCCTAACAATAACATAACCCATATCAGATTTTGACCCAAGAACATCTTCCTTTCCATTGGTTTGAGATTGAAAATTATAATCAGAGATTTAAACACTGCTGTTTGACATTAAGGGATTGGAGGAAAACTAAGTTGCATAAGAGAATAATGAGTCAATATCTTATGTGGAACAAAATACTCATATTATATAACATACTTGCGGTGTGCTTAGCATTATCAACTTTAGTGGAGCTTATGCCAAATTAGCAAAAACAAATTTATATGCTCTAGCTTTGTTCATTCTCCAAATTCAAGTTCAGTCATATCTAGACTTAACACTAACTTCCATGATTCAATAACAATGGGAAGGGGAAAGAGAGGGAAAAGATTGAACCGTTTCAATGTGTAGATGAATGTTATGCAGACCTCACAACATTAATTTGTACCTAGAATGACATAAATCTTTGTAAAGACTACTAGAATAGCAATCTTTGGAGAAGACCCGCGCAGCAGGTAATCACCTAGTATGGAATAATAACCAAAGATGGTCTAACCTTTGATTACAACTATCCACTCCAAAGATCCACTGCAGATTCTAGAAATAGTGATGACTTAGATTAGAAGATGGCTGAGAAATAGAAAGATCATCTCGAAGTACAAAGTATTTGGTGGTGATGATCGTTGAAAATAGTGGTGAAATGATCAGCGTTTCTGATCGAACCAACTAACTGGTTAACACAAAATAATGAAATAAGAAAAGAAACGCTGTCGTTTACAGCCAGAAACGAACGCTGTCGTTTCACAGCTTTTAGTCTCACTGATACCCTCAATAGCCGTCGCTAGCCGGCGATTGCCCCTATAGAAGTTTCAATCGTCATCGCCGTTCGCCCGGTTTTGAAACAGCGGTTACACGATCATCCCTGTTTCCATTGTGACGAAGGATGAATCAAAGACTCTTTCTGCTTCCTCAACTCGAAGTCTCTTGTTCGTTAGAGTCATTTCGTTTTTTTTTTCTTTTTTTTTTTTAATTACAAAACCTCTCTGCGAAGTAGAGTATTCAGTTCCTTGTTTTTCACTTATGCTTTTCCGCCAAGGCAACACTGTCATTTTGCTACTCATTTCACTGTTAAATATTTGCAAGGATGATATTGCAGAGACACTCGATAAGTATGGATATGGTGACTCGAAATTTTTCTATAAACAACCATTGTATTTTCAGCCATTTACTCCTACTTTATTCAGCTACTTGTCATATTTGACTTTGACGAATAACCATATTAATTTTTTTCCCAGGTATATTTGGAATTTAATCAAAATTTAGTCTCTGGAATCTTTGAAAATATGTGACGAATTCAAGTTAGACATTGCAGTTTATTATGGCTTATTCCATTGTTCACTAACCTGTATGTGTTGGGTACGTTGTAGGTGATGGAAACTGCAGAAGTTATCAACTTTGAGAGAGACTCGGTCGACGCATTTTATCTTAAATGGACCAAATCAAGTTACTTCGTTCCTATCTCTGTGCTCATCCTCTATATCATCTTCTTATATAAATAGAGGAGGAACAAAACCTGAAGTTAGCAATAACGATGAACCTCGATTTGCTTAATTCCAGGCAAAAGCTTAAACAGTTGCTTAGGCTTTCCTGGGACTCCACTGCTGATCTTTAGATCAGGTAAGCTTACAGAATTTTTCAGTGGAAGCTGTTCAAGCAGCAACAAGATACTGCCTCCCAATCTTGTTGCAAAGCTAATGGGTTTGGAACCGTTGTGGAGTTCTCTATTGGGCATAGACATTCAATAGTTATATCATCATCTTTGATGAAGACAATGATCCATTCTCGAGGTCCTTGAGGGAGACAAATCTGAACCAGACAATCATGTAGCTTCAGTGGAGAAATCTCAGGATTGGTAATGGATGTTTATTGGTAATGGTATTGGATGGAGGAATCTAGCGATTGTTGATGTATCAAAGAAAAGCTGCTTTTCATTGCCAACACAGCAGATATATATTATATATTCTACAGATTTTCTTATTTAACCATCCACTAAGCCAGTTCAAAGATGTGTTTGAGACATTACATGTCTTCAGAGACAGAGACAGTACTAGAACCAAAGACTAGCTATATTCTGGATTTGTTACAAAAAGCAGATGGTGGACAGTAAAATTTTGTCATCTAGTTTACTACAACGAATTTCTAACCTTGTGGATGAAAGCATCAACGGTGTAGAACCAAGCTCTGCTCCAACGAGAATCAGAAGAGAGTGATGCAAATATTCCAACAAGTACTGTAACATAGGCTGCAGCAAAACTCCAGTAGAAAGATTCCATTTCGATTGTGCTTTCATCAGATTTCACTTCATTATCTGGTTCTTGAGAGGTATTACTGTTGCAACTTCGGTTCGTTGGTTGTCCACAGAGAAGAGAATTACCTAAGTAGCTCTGTGTATCAAATGTGTTAAACTGCCTGCCCTGTGGAATGACTCCTGATAAGTTGTTGTATGAGACCTTGAAGACCGCAAGGCTGCTCAGCTCTGTTAGTTCTTGCGGGATCCATCCTTGTAATCTGTTGAAGGAAAGATCAAGGCTCTCTAAAGTCTTCATACCTGACAAGCTTTCTGGTATCACGCCTGATAAGTTGTTGAGAGAAAGATTGAGAGCTCGTAGATTCAGAAGACCTCCGAGCTCTACTGGAATCTCACCACTCAGCTCATTTTCTGAGAGATCCAATCCAAAAAAAATTTCGAGGTTTCCACCCGTGTAGGTATCATATCTGTGTTTTGTTGCAAATTCAATTTTCGTCGGTGTGAATTCCCTGTAGTCCATACTAAACTGATCTAGCACAAGAAGAGGTTTGAAATATCTACCAACATCTTTTGTGGAAGTGGTATCCTCTTCCAGATCAGAACCAGTCTCGAAATCTGTAAAACTGTAACCCAGTGCGAAATCATAATCATATGATGCATCAGTACTTCCCAAACCAAATGATGTATTTCTAAGACATGAAGGTATGGATCCACTCAATCTATTGTTAGCAAGATCCAGAAGTTGGATGCTTCTTAGGCCACACAACTGTCGACGAATACGCCCTGTAAAATTATTCCCCCGCAGAAGAAGAATACTGATGCTTTGAGTGTTGATGAACTCCGGAAGATCTCCAAAAAATCTGTTATTTCTTAGATCAAGTATTTTGACATTCTCTAGCAATGTTTCCGGAATAGTTCCTGATAAATGGTTGTCTTGTAAGAGTAACACCACCCCAAATCCAGAACTGACTTGTGGAGGTATTCCCCCAGACAAACTGTTTGCTGAGAGGTCTAACAGCTGAAGATTAGATATGTTGAACAACGAAGCAGGTATTTCACCTTCCAACAAGTTGTTTGAAAGCAACAATGCATTTAAGATTTGTAGTTCGCCAATCCAACTTGGAATAGTACCTGTGATATTGTTGCCCGAGATGTCTAGCAGTAACAAGTCTTTCAAGCTAAGCAAACGTTGTCCGATCTTTCCTGTAAACAGATTATTATCCATAGATAGCTCCCATATACGAGTAAAGTTTGTTGATCTTGGTAAAATCTCCCCAGTTAGTTTGTTATGGGAAAGCTTTAAGATTTTTATGGAATAACAACCTTCTAAAAGACTTACTGGTAGCCTCCCGTGGAAACTGTTTTGAGATATATCCAGATATTCAATCTTTTTCATGTTACCAAGAGAAGATGGCAGAATTCCTTGAAAACCATTCTCCGCAAGATTCATATACCGTAAATGAGGGAGTATCCACCCAATGTTCTCCGGAAAGAGATGATTGAATTCATTCAGTGACACATCCAAGAAAGTCAGATTATGAGCAGATTCCGGTAGCTGAAAGCTCGTAAAAGAGTTGTTCTGTAAGAACAGAACTTCAAGTTTTGTATTGTTAGCCAACAACCAGGAAGGATAATTTTCAGATATGTTGTTGTCAGAAAGATCAACTTGACGTAAATCCTTTTGATGTAGAAGAAAATGAGGAACCTTGTCTAAGTTGCAAGACCGTAGTACGATGACACTCAATTGAAATTTTGGCTTCCAAGAACTATCAAACTCTACTTGAAGTGAGTTGGATTTTGAGTCAATTTTGAGCACCCTTAGCTCTGAGAGGTTGGCGAGTGAACCAAATGAAAGAAGGCCTTCAAAGTTGTTGTCAAACAATGATAAGTACTCCAACGATTCAAGGTTAACAAGAGTAGACGGTAGCTTCCCAGTCAACTGGTTTGATGAGAGATCAAGAACTCGAAGTCCGGTCAAGCTACTTAAGCATACGGGAAGCTTACCTGTAAGTTTGTTTTTACTGAGATCGAGCTCTTCCATATTCTTCAATTCACAAATCCCTAATCAAATGCGGAAGTTTAAGTCACTTCGTTAAAGAAAGTTCACCACAAATCTTTAACAGAAAGTAAAACATTTGAGCAAACTTGCCTTGCAATTCCATTGAGCCAGAAAATTGATTATCACTAAGATCTAGAGCTTTGAGCTTCCTCATGGCTGATAGCTCTGCCACACAAACATTTTCATCTCAAGGATGACACACACCAATCCAGAAATGTTGTAGGTAAGAACGGCGAGCATTTATGGACTACCTTGTATTGGTATGGTGCCATTAAATAGGTTTTTACTCAGGTCCAGCAGTTCCAAATTTGTCAAATCTTTGAGTTCTGAAAGGGAGTCCAACAAATATAAGAATGATACAAGTTAAAATTAAGACATAAACATTTAGCAAGAATAACGATAGATTAAATCGATCTTGTAAAAAGATACATTATCAGTAAGTAAGTTCCAAATGGAAAAAAAACACACACACACATACCTTTAGCAGGAAAAGGACCATCCATGTAATTATCCCGAAGAAGCAGAGTTTTAAGTGATGTAGCAGCATTAAGAAAGGGAAATATGCTGTTGTTGAATCCATTTGAAGAGAGATCCATATTCTCCAGGTTTCTTAATCTTCTTAGGCTATTATAACCTGCAAATGAGAATTTTTCTAAGCATATAAATAATACTGTTCATTCGAGTCACTTCTATAATTTTACCGTATGATATTGTGATTGCAACATGCAAGTAAGTGCAAAAACAGAGAAAATTTAACTGCCATGATTATAGAAGGTGTGAAATTTTTAGTAATTAAAAACATAGAAGTAAAGTTTAGTCCATGCAGGTTCTGTAGAGAAGTAGACCAAGACCAATTGTGAAATTCTAACAAGTAGGTAAATACCTTCAAAGTCATCAAACACGCCATTGAATTGGTTAAAAGCGTCTTCACTGAATTCGCTCGCTTCATTTGCGGATAACTTCAGACTTTGTATCTCCTCAAAGGGATGAAGCAAAGAAAGATTTAAGAGAGAACCCTCTTTGAGATACAGTTGACCGATGGAAAGCTCTAAAACTCGCCCGCTTGTGTGGTTGCACTTAAGTCCCTCCCACCCGCAGCAATCACTGTTTGTGTCATTAGTCCAAGTAGGAAGAACAAAGTCTGATAAACCTTGTTCAGCAATGGAGATCATGTATTTCTTGAGGTCCAACAAACCTATCCTTTCTTTCTCAGTACAACTTGTGTATCCATGTAGCTGCCCCAACACTAAAATCACCCATATTAAGTAACTGCACAAGAACGCCTTCCCTTTCATTGCAGATATGATTTTAGAAAACAAGGAAATGAAAAGAAAATGTGGGAAGTAACCACGTTTATAATGACAACGTCAAGTTGACATGGGAACAGAGAAAGTTCAACACGAAATAATTTGTATGTATATGAAAAGTCAAAGTGCCTATTTAATGATTTCACTAGAAGTCATGTGACTTCGTACCGTGAGTGATCGCTACCGGTTTGACATCTATATTCGGTCTTTGTAGAAAAGGTGGAAGTCAGCATCTTTTATCTTGTCAACCTGCTTAACAGAAACCAAGATAAGTTTTAAGGAAAATTACAAAAGCAGATTGGAGATAGGTAACACATATATATCTGACACAGTACATTTACTCAAAGACAAAGACTACAACAAGATCAGCAACACAAATTCTGTTCTGGTTTTGGTACACAAAGTAGAGGCTTTTTTTTCAGAACAGCCATATACTGTAAAGGGACAATAAAGAAACTAGCACATTAAAAAGGAAATCTGGCACCAGATAATATTAGATTACTGCAACAAATTCCTTGCCTTGTGAAATAAGGCATCAACGATGTAGAACCATGCTCTGCTCCAAGGCGAATCAAAAGAGAGAGAGACGCGAATATTCCAATAAATATTGTCACATAAGCTGCAGCAAAACTACAGAGAAAGATTCCATGTCGATTGTGGATTCATCTGCTCCCTCTTCATCATCTGATTCTTGAAAGGTAGTACTGGCGCAGCTTGTGTCGATTGGTTGTCCACAGAGAAGAGGATTACCTAAGTATATCTGTGCGTCAAAGGTATTAAACTGTCTTCCTTTTGGAATGATTCTTGACAAGTTGTTGAAAGAGATCTTGAAGACCGAGAGAGTGCTTACCTACTTGACGTGTTGAAAATGTTGTCGGGATGTTGTTTATGGAGTTTCGAGAAGAAGCGAATGGTCGTTTGATTAGTCATCCTCTCGGTTGTAATCTACAAAATTTCTCCATCTTCTCGAATTTCCTATTGAGACTGCGAGACTCGTTGTTGATGCGGATCGTTTTGAGAAGTATCCATGGGGAAGAGTAGCATTTAGGAGTGTGTTGGATGGTATCTATATGTTGAATCTCAGATTTCTTACAACTTTCGTGGATTTGTACCATTTCTAAAAACCATGTACAAATCTACGAAAGTTATACGAATAACTGAGATTCATCAAACTTAATATTCAAGATACCATCCAACAAACTCCTAAATACCACTCTTTCCCATGGATTCTTCTCAAACCATGTACAGAGTAAGTCTTAAGCAATGCAATTTAGGATGACAACTTCTTCATCTTGGGGATAAAATCATCAACAGCACTAAACCAAGCTCTGCTCCAAAGAGAATCAAAAGAAAGTGAAGCCAATATTCCATTAAGTCAGAAAAACCACAACATCATGAAACATGGACAGGATTATCTCATACATGGCATAAACCAATTACACACTGTGGTATGGAACAAAATCTGTTCAAATTGTATGTATTAGCCACAACAATTTCCTCACCTCAAAATCTGAGGTAACTAATTTATATGATTCTAGTACAATGTAAAGGGGAACCAAAGGGATGCAGGGTCAATTCTCAAATAGTTGGAATCATGAACAAATCAACGGTAACTGAATTGCTGATGTGGGTCTATTAGTCAGACACGTCAGAACAAAAGAATAACACAAAACGACTACGTTTTTACAATATTTAGGCTCGGGCGCAAACCCTAGATTTTTCCATCCCCAAAAGAGATGAGACGAAAGAAGATTTCATACCTAGTTGGAGTGCATTGGATGGTGAAGAAAGTGTGAGTATTTCCGAAAGATAGCAATAATTAAACATGGGAATCAACCAGAACAATGTGGTTTCTCATCATTCACACCTAACTGTTTGATTCAGTGCGTGCCTCTGGCTGAAGGCTGGCGATTGAGATGTCCTTTGAACTTCAACAGAGAGATGTTTAAATGTGAGAGACACAAGGCAGGCGAGGGACGACGACGACAAAAGTCTATTCCTCCTCTCTCTCTTAGATTCAAAAATCTCTCTGTTTCCCTATGCTGAAAAACAATTACTGCTCTAGGCTACAGGTAGCATTTCGTACACCTATATATATAAGATACAGAGTACACATTAGGGTTGATCTAATTACATAAAGATCCTTTATCTAAGATATTGAGATGAGAAAGAAACCAATGGCCTGGGCTGCTTCGTAAATCATAGTGTGTTTTTCAATTTTTGTCCCATCTAATAACGAATTTGATTCTCATACCTGCTACCTGGTGCTATTTGTAATAAACAAATAACTGAAGCTCTTTAACATGGTTTCATGCAATATTCTGTAGAAACTATATATGCTCTCTACTCTTTTCTACCTTGAAATGAAACTCTTCGAATTATTCTAGATTATGTCAATGTCTTATGATATGATCTCAGATCTCACTTATTCACAAACACAGTACATATAGACAAAAACTCAACTGATGCTCTAATTTTATTTTACAAAGCTAAAGGTTTTGTGAACAACACTATAAGAACTTGTCACCAACGGTTGTTCAACTTGTGGATGAAAGCATCAACAATGTAGAACCAGAATCTTCTCCATCGAGAATTAAAGGAGAGAGATGCGGATATTCCAACAAGCATTGTCACATAAGCTGCAGCAAAACTCCAGTAGAAAGATTCCATATCGATTGCGCTCTCATCGTCTTCCACTTCATCATCTAGCTCTTCAAAGGTATTCTTGATGTTGCAGCTTCTGTTGGTTGGTTGTCCACAGAGAAGACGATTACCTAAGAAGCTTTGTTTATCGAAGGTGTTAAACTGTCTTCCCTGTGGAATCACTCCTGATAAGTTGTTGAAGGAGACCTTGAAGACCGAGAGAGTGCTTACCTGTGTTAGTTCTTGTGGGATCTGGCCTTGTAACCTGTTGAAAGAAAGATCAAGACTCTCCATATTCTTCAGACCTGAAAAGCTTTCTGGTATCACTCCTGATAACTTGTTGTGAGAAAGATTGAAAGCTCTTACTTCCAGAAGATCTCCAAACTCTACTGGAATCTCCCCACTTAGCTCATTTTCTGAGAGATCAATTCCATACAACAATCTGAGATTTCCACCCATGTAGGCATCGTAGCGGTGCTTTGTTGCAAACTCAACTTTGGTGTTGGTGCTTGCGTTGTAGTCCATACTAAACGGATCAAGCGTGAGCAGAGATTTGAAATTTGTGCTGACATTATTTGTGGAAGAGAAGTCTTGTTGCAGAGAAAAACCATTGAAGACATCAGAAGGGAAAGAAATGCCGAAATCATAGTCGTACGATGTACATTCTTTCCCCAAACGAAACGATGTATTGCTAAGACATGAAGGTATGGATCCATTCAGTCTGTTGTTGGAAAGATCCAGAAGTTGAATGTTGCTTAAGCGACACAACTGGTGCGGTATACGACCTGTAAAACTGTTCCCCCGAAGAAGTAGAACACTGATGTTTTGAGTGTTGATGAACTCCGGAATGTTCCCATAAAATCTGTTATTCCTCAGATCAAGTATCTCCACGTTTGCAAGAAATGTGTCTGGAATATCCCCTGACAACTTATTGTTTTGAAGGAGTAACACTATCCCATCTCTAGAATGACTGTGTGGAGGTAGCTTACCAGTTAAACTGTTTGCAGAGAGATCCAGTAGTTGAAGACTTGATTTGTTGAACAACGACGAAGGTATTTCACCTTCTAACAAGTTGTTTGAAATCAGTAGTGCGGTTAAGGATGGAAGTTCACCAATCCAGCTTGGTATACCACCTATGAGATTGTTGTTTGAAATGTCAAGCATTGACAAGTTTCTCAAGCTCTCCAAACCTCGACCAATCTTTCCTGTAAATAGATTGTTATCCATAAATAGTCCCAACATATTAGTGAAGTTGGGTGATTCTTGAAAAATCTCTCCACTTAGTTTGTTATGTGACAGCTTCAAGATTGCCATGGAATTACAACCCTTCACGAAACTTCTTGGTAGCTTCCCGCTGAAATTGTTGCGAGATAGATCGAGATATTCAACACTCTTCATGTTGCCTAAAGAAGATGGTAGATTTCCTTGAAAACCGTTCTTCGAGACATTCATATACCGTAAATAAGGAAGTATCCACCCAATGTTTGCAGGAAGCAGATGAGTGAATTTATTTACTGCCACATCTAGGAAAAGCAGATCATGAGCAGATGTTGGTAGCTGAAAGCTGGTCAAAGAATTATGTTGTAGAAGCAAAACTTTAAGTTTTGTATTGTTCGCCAACAACCAAGAAGGGAACTCTCCAGATATGTTATTATCGGAGAGATCAACATGGCGTAAACCCTTTTGGTGTAGGAGAAAATGAGGAACCTTCTTCAAGTTGCAAGATCGTAGTGCAATAACATTCAACTGAAATGTTGGCCTCCAAGAATTTTCAAACTCTACTTGTAGTGAGTTGGATTTTGAGCAAAGTTTCAACACCCTAAGCTCCGAGAGGTTGGTTAGGGAGCCAAGAGAGAAGAAGCCTTCAAAATCGTTATCAAATAACGACAAATACTCAAGAGATTTAAGACTGTCCAGAGCATTTGGTACCTTCCCAGTCAATTGGTTCGATGAGAGATCAAGAACTCGAAGTTCAGTCAAATTGGTTAAACATAATGGGAATCGTCCTGCAAGTTTGTTTTGACTGATATCGAGCTCTTGCAAATTTTTCAATCCGCAAATCTCTACAATGATCAGATGCAGAAGCTTTAGCCACTTGCATAAAGGTGAGTTTAGCCACAAATTTTATACCAAAAGACTAAATTTTTTTAGCAAACTTACTTTGCAATTCCATTGAACCAGAAAATTCATTACCACTTAGATCCAGAGCTTTCAGCTTCCTCATGACAGATAACTCTGCCACAAGACAAAAACCTCAAATATAAACTACTTTGAATATGACATGGTGATATGAAGGATAATATAAACCAATACAATGTTGTGCGCAACCACTAAAAGGCTAGCATTTAAAAGGGAGCTACCTTGCATTGGTATGGAGCCATTAAATTTGTTTCGACTCAGGTCCAGCAGTTCCAAGTTTCTCAAATCTTTGAGTTCTGAAAGCGAGTTCCACAAATATAAGAATGATAAAATCTGAACTCAGACATATAATTATATAAGCTGAATCTATCGAACAAAAGATGCATTTGCTAGAAGGGTATATCTAAGAGTGGAGAAATATACCTTCAATGAGAAAAGAGCCACCCATGTTGTTATCCCGAAGAAACAGAGTTTTAAGTGATGTAGCAGCGTTAAGAAAGGGAAAGATGCTGTTGTTGAATCCATTTGAAGAGAGATCTAAATTCTCCAGGTTCCTTAATTTCCTTAGGCTTTTATGACCTGCATGAGATAATCTTGATAAGGCTAAAATGATGTGAACTCAATGCAAAAGACGGTCTGATGTGATTGCAACATGCAACATGGCTCATAAACATAATCAACGTAAATGCATAACCAAAAGAACAATTTGTTTGCTTTGAAATGCATAAACGAAGGTGGAGCCCAAAAGCATTGAAAAACCTATGGTTCTAAAGCAAAAAAAAAAAAAAAAAGATGTAAATAAACCACACAAGGGAAAAGCTTGGTGTACCTTCAACATCATCAAAGAAGCCATTGAATTGGTTGAATGCTTCCCCGGATAAGTTTAGACTTCTAATTTCTTCGAATGGATACAGCAAAGAAAGATTTAAGAGAGTACTCTCTTTTATGTTAGTTGTACTAATGGAAAGCCTGATAACCCGCCTGCTTGTACGGTTGCACTCAACTCCTTTCCACTGGCAGCAATCGCTAGTTGGGTCATTAATCCAGGTAGGGAAAACAGAGTCGGAATGCGCTTCTCCACTTCTTGAGATTATGTAGTTCTTGAGGTCCAACAAACCATTCTTTTCTTTTTGAATACAGCTTTTGTATCCATTTAACTGCCCTAGCATTAACATCAACCATATCAAATGTTGGCGTAAAAATACCTTCCCTTGATCCATTGCAATATGTAATAGAAAGAAGCAAATGTAAGAAACTCAAATACAATGTGAGAGTTTATTGAGAACATACTTTAATGCAGAGAGTCTCCACGTTTATAGGATTTTAAAATTCCGTTGAAAAGCACCAAGTTCAACGTAGCTGTTTCTTATATTTGACAAGGTTAAAGTCTTGATTAAAGAGAACAAAAGTCAGTCATTCAGACACCAATTCTAACCTTTGAATAATATAATGTGTATAGAGTATATATATCAATGATAACTCTTGAAATTCCATCGAAGATTTAGCTTATGTAACCCATTAAAATTCAATGAATAAAAATCAAACTTTTGAATCCTCCTGAACAACCATTAGAGACTTTAGGTAGGTTCCCAATGGTCAATGGATTGGTTAACAGAGGTTGTTGACTCTGCCTAGACTTACAAAATTTAATGGCATCATTTTGATCTTTCTAGGAATTGTGAGGTCAGTGGTCAGCATCTCTTACTTTGTATCATGACCGTGACTTGGTCAAAAATAATGTTTTTCCCCTCACAATTGTCTTCTTTATTTTATGGAAAAACTTAAGACAAGAGCACAGTAAGAGTAAATTTGTCAACAAGTTTATGAATGTCATAAAATTTTACCGGGGACTATCATTTCCTACTTTTCAATATTGAACTCCCCTAGGATCCTTTTCACGTAAGTTACTCTAATCGCACACCCATCAAACAATATCACTAATGCCATCACTTTAGGACTTGATTGGTAGAGTTTTTAGAAGAACATAATTCATTTCGTCATCCGATCACGATTTGCTAATTAAGCATATAGTTGTAAATGCTCTCCAAAATGCTCTAGCCTCTATACGTACGATAGAACATTATTGGATGGAATTTGTTATGTTCGTTAAAGGTGTTTACATGGCTTTGTCTTGTTGCAGTTGTGTGGCCTAAGAAGCATCCACCTTCTCTGATCTTATTACATAACAAATTCCATCCAACAAGGTTTTGTGGACAATAGCTCCGAATTACCTAGAACCATATTAATCAGTTCCAACTTAATTTCCTTGTTATAAAAGTGTCCAACGAGTATAAGAATGAAACAAAATGAATGTAAGACATACAAAATTGAATCAGTCGAACAAAAGATATATCATCTATCTAATATATGCTTGTTACAAACTGAAATCACACCTTTAACAGGAAAAGGGCCATGTATGGTATTGGTAATAACCAAAGCACTTACACACCACAGTGTATTCCAACTTTATTTTCTTAGAGGAGAGGAATTCAAGAATGAAGTGAAATATGTTTATGACAACATACTTTTCATAAAGGCAATGAAAGCATCAACAAGGCGGAGCCATGCTCTATGCCAAGCACAATCGAAGTACATAAGTACAAGGGTGCCTATCAGCGCAATCACATAAAATGAAAGCGTACTCCAATAGAAGACCGGCATATAAATAACAGCTTGATCATCTTCTTCTTCTCTATCATTATTTGGTTCCCCTGAGCTCCCTGTGTTGCTCCCGGGTTGCTTGAAGAAACTAGGAAATCTCAGCAGCGGATTTCCAAGAAAGGACTCTTTTTCAAAGGTTGACAGTTGTCCTGTCGTCGGTATCACACCATAAATTAAAGGGTTATATGAGATGTTGAACCTACTCAGCTCATTCAAGTCATTCAAACTCTTTGGAAAGTTGCCCGAGAAATTGTTGTAAGAGAGATCAAGGTTACGCAGACACTTAAGATTTCCGAGTTCTTCCGGAAGCTGGCCTGCAAAATTGTTTTGGGTAAGGTTGAGGAAAGAAAGAGGCAATTGTCCTATCTCTGGAGGCAGTTTCCCTTCGAACTCATTGAACCCCAAATGAAGCATGCTCAACTTCTTCATCTGAGAGATTTCTGCAGGAACCTCACCTGAAAGCTTATTTCCACTGAGCTGAAGATAGGCAGAAATATCAAGCGTTCGCAGCGTGGAACCAGCTTGGCAGACTGGAAAGAGACCTCTCCCTTTAAGAACATGGTCCCATAGGCTTCTGCAACTCTCTTTTGTAAGAATTGTATATACGAACATGGAAGGAGGGAACTCTGCTGAAAGCCATCTCCTCATCGCCAAACATTCACCGGAACCAGCAATAATCTTGTCGTTGTTTTGCCGATTCACTCTAAACGTTTGAGAAGGATCACTACCCATTTTAGTCAATTCAGGATGCAATACACCAGAGAGCTGGTTGTTTGCCACGTTAAACCACAAAAGGCTCCTGCAGTTTCCAAGCTCCCGAGGGATTTCTCCAGAGAGAGAATTGTCTGCAAGCATTAGCCACAGAAGAGATGTCAATTTCCCAAATGAAGCTGGTATCGAACCTGTCAGTTTGTTAAAGGAGAGATCTAGTGCTTGAAGCCCCGGCATGTTCCCATACTCCTGTGGGATATTGCCACTGAAGTTATTATAAGCAAGAATCAAGAACTTCAAACTCTGGATCTCGGAGATTTCAGCTGGTAACTTCCCTGTAAAATTGTTGAAGCTTAGATCTAGCCTGGATAGATTAGGTAACTTGAGGATGTTGGAAGAGTGGATGCCTCCAACGTATGAGTTCCCATGCAGGACTAGATATTTCACTTGAGTGAATCTCCCAAATATTTCTTGTATATCTCCTCCAAAATTGTTTTTGCTCAAATCCAGAAACACCAAGTTGCTCAAGTTCAAGAGAGTTTCTGGTAGGTCCCGAGAAAATCCATTCTTCCCCAAGTACAAACCTCTGAGAGAAGATATGGAGCCTATCTCGGCTGGAATGTTCCCTGTGAAGTTGTTTCCCCACAGATTCAAGACACTGAGCTCCTGGCAATTCGAAACTTGGCCAGGAAATTCCCCAGCAAAATCGTTCTGAGACAAGTCCAAAATTTGCAAATTGCAGTTCTCTCTGAACACTGAAGCTGAAATATTCCCGGAGAGATGATTCGCAGAAACTGAAAACTGCACCAGCCTCCCAAAACCAGCCCATATCTCTCCATTAAATTTGTTGGAGCTGAAGTCGACATACTTAAGATACCGACACCCATTAAAGACCTCATCTATTCTGCCAGTAAAGCTGTTTGTGGACAGATTTGCAACAACCAAGCTGTTGCAGAACAACGGGAAGCTAGACTGAATATCACTCGCAATCCTATTCACCGATAAATCAAGAACCTCAAGATTTGACAGCACCGGTAAGCTAAGCTCCCCATCAAGGATATTATGAGAAAGATTCAGATGCCTCAAGTTGTGACAACGACTCAGATCATCCGGGATCGACCCTTCGATAGTGTTCTTAGATAAATCGAGATACGTGAGCTCTGTCAAAGCCGAGAAGTTGCCAAAAAGAGCACCTGAAATAGTGGAATCAGTTAAATGGATCCCAGTGACTCTAGTTCCCTGAGGAGTACATATTATTCCTGGCCATTGACACACGTCTTGTTGCTTGTCGATATTCCATTCCGCGTACACTCTTTGATTCGTTGGGTTATTAGATTCAAGGTGAGATTTCAGGTTTAGTAACACTTGTTTATCATTCTCCAGAGACTCTCCAGCCACAGCCGTGGATGCTAAGGAAGAAAAACATAAACACAGAGAAGCAAAATCTTGAGATAGCTATAATAACAACAACAAATATCATCAAAGATGTAATGACTAGTTATCATGTTTCGTCAAACAGAGGGAAAACTGAAACTGTTGCTCATTGATACACAAAGTGAATCCTAGAATCACGATACTTGAACTAAATCACTCATCCAGAAATAGATTGAAGTACACGTGAACGAAACAGAAAGCAGAATATATAGAAACACATACTCAAGCAGAACAACACAGTATGATTCCCAAGGGAATGTTAAACAAAAGAGGAGGCGAAGCATAATTACCAGAGGCCAAAAGTAAGAGGAAGAAAGAAACCAAGCTAATTAAGTGATTCAGAATCATGATCTGCCAATACCATCTTCATTATCCTCCAAGAAAGAGTTGTATTTCTACAAAGTGGAAGTCCTATTCAATGAAAACACTTGAAAGTCGTGGTGCGGATTTGGACCAATGTTCGTTGAAATCTCAGCGTATACCACGGATTTAGAACTCAGTCAAACCTCATGTTTAACTTTCCATTACGACTGTTTTCTATCATTGTGCATGTAATAAAGAAAATAAGACACAGTTTTCCATAAGCGTAACAAATTACAACGAGGCCACTCTACTATATATTCGTTATTAGCAAACAATTAATTATAAATGATAAACAAAACCTTATAAATGACCAACCACTCAACGATTACTGATTTGGTGATGTGGCTTGTATAAATGCCACGTCACAAACAAGATATGTTAACGGAAACGAAGCCGTTTAATCGCACCGTTTCGCCTCCGCAAGAAAACCCTAAATCTCCCCTGAATCAATCGGAGTTGGAAACAGCAATTGAGTCGACCCGGATCTTTGATCGGAATTAGCGATTAGGAGACAAAGAGCGGAAGTTGTGGGTTTCGGTTGATTCATTTGACTTCATTCAGTCAAACTTTTGTAGAGGGAGTTGGCTTTTTCTCAGGTGACGGCAAAACAATCATTGTAAATACTAAAATAGACATGGTTATTTTGTCGAAGATGTAACCATGTTAGTGGAAATATAAGTCTCAGACTCTCAAATTGATGATTTCACCATTTGTTGGACCAGAGAGAACAAACTCTAGAGCATCTCTTATGGGGGTATCTTTTGGGTATTTTTATGGTTTCTTAGCCCAAAAAAAAATCAGAAATGAAAAATATT
>OVAF01001029.1:6485-16514 GCA_900406245.1 Odontarrhena argentea
AGGTTTGTCTCATCCTCTTTATCATTTATTTTTTACCACCCATTCTCAATTTGATATATATATATTTTTTTACCACCCATTCTCAATTTGATATTACTATTAGAAAAAACCAATTTTTTTGGAATTAACAAAATAGTCAAAACCAAAAACTTCAGACCAATCCAAAAATCTAAAAAATAAATTCTAAATCCAAATTCTAAAACCATGTAGCCTAGCAGTTGTAGTAGTTCAGCTAGTGCCTTCATAATGTCACCGTCTGGATTAGAACCCTCATAAACTCTGATTATTTGAAAATTTGAAGGGAAAGTCTAAATAAAATAGTTTATGTTTTGGTCAAAAACAAAATGGTTTTTATTTCCTTTATTTTGAAATAATTACCCATTACTATTAGATTTTCTTTTGTTTTGTTGTCTCATCCATTACTTGTAGATTAGATTTTTACATTAATCATTTCATCTGTACTCAAATGAAATTACCATAGAGTGAAAAAGTTTAAAAGTTAAAAAAACATTCTGTGGAGAAACTGAGAAAAACATCTTCTGAGTAGAGCAGAGACACATGGCCGGCTGAAAATTGTCTGTTTGATAAGACTGAATCATGTAACTTTTTCAGGAGTACGGTAAATATGTTTTTCGCTATGGAAAGACAACTATATCCTTATTCTAGAGTGCACACTTATGGTAAAGCCTCAGTATAGTGGGGGTGTTTATGTCCTTTACATACCTGTGGTCAACCTTCCCCACTATTACGATTATTGCATCTCACTAGCTAGCTACTTCAACTTGAAAGTTTTCAAACCAAATAATTTTCTTGAAAATTACCACGTACTGTATAAGTTACAGGGTTAGGTCTAAAAAGTAAAACCAAACATTTTGTAATACTAGGTAGTCAAAGAAAATGTCATTAAATTTTGTTGCTAGTATCAAAATTTGGTCGTTGACCAAAAAAAAGAAATCAAGATTTGGTCAAAAAGTTGCGAATCTAAGTAGGGAAGAAATAAACTTCTGCTACCAAAATTCAAAAGAGAATTTTACCCTACTAGTGTAAAAAAAATAAAAAAACATAGTAAGATATTATTGAGGTTGCTAACCTAAGTAGGGAAGTAATACATTGTATGTTTACAAAATTTAAAAGTACTCTATACTACTTGTGTTTTAAAAAATACATACTCTTTTGTAACTAGTATCAAGATTCTGTCAAAAAATAAGTTGTGATCTAAGTAGGGAAGTAATAAATTGTATGTTTGCGAAATTCAAAATTTAAAATTACCTTGCTTGTGGTTGTAATATAATGCCTAGTTAGGAATAAATAATGAATGTGGATCAAAAGCCTAAAATATAGGGTAACATGGAGAAACCCTTAAAGGGTACGTAATAGTTTAAGATGATGATATAAATTTTGTATGGCTAAATTTAGTTGTAATCCAGAGCTATAAATAGTAAGAGACAAAAAATGGTGAAACCAAAAGTGTGTTAAATGAGTTGTAACAGGACGAAGATAGCGATGAGACAGAGAGCATAGAGAAAGCGAGAGGACAAGAAGAAGAAGTCGATAATAAAGATGAGGAAGACAAAGAACAATGTAGCCCTGTCTCTGTACTTGATCCCCTTGAGGAAGAGGAGGACGACGAGGACCACCACGACCTACACGAGCCTGACCATCTCAATCTCCTCTCTTGCAGCTTTGAAGTTGTACAACGTAAGTAACGTGAACCCATCTACCATCACAAATCACATGGGTCACATGCAAGAAATTGATAAAACATAGCTCTTAATATTGGTCCCAAAACATGTTTTAATTTTTGTTTGGTTTGGACTAAATAGGGGCTAAAAAGAGGCTGCTCAAGAAGCTTCGCAGATTCGAGAAGTTAGCGGGGCTGGATCCGGTAGAGCTTGAAGAGAGAATGTCTGAAGATGAAGAGGAAGAGGACGAGTATGATGAGAGCGAAGAAGACGATAACCTAAGGGTTTATGATTCAGACGAAGAATATGAGGACATGGATGAAGCGATGGAACCAGGAAGCGGAGGCAAGGAAGCCGAAAGTAGGAAGAAAAATGTTGAGAGGCAGAAGAAGNTTTGTTTGGTTTGGACTAAATAGGGGCTAAAAAGAGGCTGCTCAAGAAGCTTCGCAGATTCGAGAAGCTAGCGGGACTGGATCCGGTAGAGCTTGAAGAGAGAATGTCTGAAGATGAAGAGGAAGAGGACGAGTATGATGAGAGCGAAGAAGACGATAACCTAAGGGTTTATGATTCAGANATATGATTCAGATGAAGAATATGAGGACATGGATGAAGCGATGGCACGAGGAAGCGGAGGCAAGGAAGCCGAAAGTAGGAAGAAAAATGTTGAGAGGCAGAAGAAGTGGAGGATGATGAATGAATGGAGAGTAGGGTTGGCAGCGGAGGAGGACGTAGACGCAGTGCTCCGAAAAGATATGAAAGAGGAGGCAGGAGAATGGACAAGACACGGTGGAGAAGTGGAAGAGGCCGTGTCCGATCTTGAGCTCTCTATCTTCATATTCTTGATTGATGAATTTTCCCATGAGCTTGTCTCTTCTTCTCTGTGAACACCTTAATGAGTTTTATTAGAGACTTGAAATATTAGTAGATTTTTAGATATCTCTGACATGATAAACCGAATTAACCTCTCCAACTTTAATCAAGAGATCAGTTTCTTGTCATTAAGACGCGTTCACAGAATGTCACCGATCTCGTTCAGCTTTCTATCTTACTCAATCATATATACTTTCAACTTTCTATTGTACAATTTTTTTCGTTGAATGTTCCGTTTTGAAAGTTGACTTGTAATTCGTAGTCTCTCTAATATTTTTCATTAAACAGCTTAAACCCCACTTACAACGGTTCAAAAAGTTAAACTAGTAGACAATTAACACCACAAACTAAACTGTATATATGCATAAGAATTAAAATCCCGCAATATTAGAGAAAATGAGAAGGCAAAAACCATTTTCTTCTGTTTCGTTAACATGTCTAGTTGAATGGAGAAAGCAGACCAATACATAGGAGAGATCATCATCATAACTAAATTTAAGCACCCTGACGTAAAAGCGATCCCCTTGAATTGTTTAGATACCATGCAAAAAATTTACAAATTAATTAGGCGGGATTTGCAAAAATACCACTTTTCAACAACTATTTTACAAATATACCACTTAATTATTTATGATCTTTTAGTATCTATTTTTAAAATATATCCATTTGAAATAAAATTATCATTTTAAATATTTTATAATATTTTATAGGGTTTTAGGGTTTATGATCCAAGGTTTAGGGTGTGGTGAGAGGTCTCTCTCGGTTTGCAACCCATAGAGAAACTCTTATTCCGTCTTGCTTGAGCCATTCTCCTAGATACTAAAGCCAAACGTTTGGATCAGGTTGAAAGAAACCAATCTTAAATACATTTCCATATGATGTTAATGTCTCATTAGTTGATAAACTTAGAAGTATCATAGATATAGAATAAGGAAGTGCAAATTGAAAGATGAGCAAGAAGAGGAAGAATCTCGTCATTAGTCTCTCTTTCAAAATTCTACGAAGAAAAAATTGTTGAAGTTCATGAGATTTCAAAGAAGTTAAAAACAAAAGATGTAAAACACCGTAATGCAATAAAGTAAAGCCTATGATCTTCGTTATAGATATCAATAATTAATCAGCCATAGAGCTTTTAATCAAACAAAAAAGCTCTCTCTGCCGGCGATAAAAGTCACAAGAAGGCGATAAAAAGAAGTTTCCTCCGACGTGAAATTAGTGGAGGAGATCGGCGTGCGGTGGCTAATTCATCACCGACGCGGATCTCCACAAAGCTTAGCTCCTTTTAGCTCTTAGTTGTTGGTTTTTGTTTGTGTTAGGAAGAGAGGTGATGCTTCTTGATTCGTAGGGTTTATTCCGACGTAGCTTTAAATTGGCTTTAGGGTTGAAGGAATTAGATGTGGTGCTCCGGATCTAGGTAATCGACGGGGCTTTCCCCCAAATCAAGTTCTCAAAACCCTAGATCTACTTCTCGTTTCTCTTGGCTTCAAGGTTTGCGAGTGGCTCGTTTGGTTGGGTTTGCTTTCCAATTAGCTCTTGTAGATAATTGGGTTCAAATTCTTCTCCTCATCTGGTGCTTGTGCCTCTCTTCCTCTTCTAGTTGCTCGGTGGTGTTGTGTACCCTTGCTGTGAGCCATTCTGGAGTAGCCTTTTCTCTGGTCTCATGTTCCTCTCTGCGGGTTTCCTTATCGTGGTGGTGTTGCTTTGGATTCTCTCCGGCTCGTTCTAGTGCCACTTACCTCATTGGTCTTACTGTTATTCGGTTGGAATCCTTGTCACTCTTCGTCTCTACAAGTGACTCGATCGAGGTTTATTGTTTTTGGATTGGGGCCGTTCCCTTGGGGATATTGGATTTTTTATAGTCCGTTCCTTTCGGTTCATCAATCCTTGGCTCTTTGAATTTGTGAGGTAGGCTTAAGCACAAGTGGAACAAGTGGAGGACTGTTTTTGTCATGCTTCTCCATCAAGTGGTTCCTTTGATTCTTGCAAGGGTGATGCGAGTTCCCAAGTGTAGGCTTCTCCAGTTTGTTTCTGTTCTTAGCTTTGGTACATCATCTTTTGTGTTATTCTAAGTTTGTATTGTAGTTGTTCTACGGTTTCCCTTGTTTGGGTTAAGCACTTGTGCTTGCGGATGTTGTTTTTGTTGTTGTAAAGTTGGAACTTTTGCTGGTCTTACCAAGCTCTTAATCTACTTTCAGATGACAAAAAAAAAAAAAAAATGATCTTCGTTATAGATGAACTCAAGTATTTAATGGTTTTGTGAAAAGGAGAAAGCCTATGTGAAACATGGTTTTTATTTATTTACTAACTTGACTTTTAACTTGAATTTCAATTTGCTCATAGATACCTTTTGAACTTTGTATGGTAATGTTGTAATATTTGTTATTGAATTGAATTTGTGTAATAAACCTATTACTTATATATACAAGAAAGTACAAACACTAATAGATAGCACTTGAGCACAAGTCAAGAAACAAGACAAGCGACATGTCATATAGAATTACACATTTTTCTTTTATAATTTAAATGTCAGTGTGATTGCATATATTTTCTTATTATGTACATGTTATATAATTGTTTTGCTATTAGTGTCGTAGTATTATCTCTTTTCAAAATTCTACCAAGAAACAATTGTTGAAGTTCTTGAGATTTCAGAGAAATAGATAACATGATCCCCTAAACATTTAAAGAGAGGTGATTTTTCAAACAATTATGACAATGCTAGAAAAAATTGTGACATGTCTTTAAAAAATGATGACATCAATGTTGATATGACTTAAAATGACATGTCCATTAGATTACTTCCTATTGGTTTCCTACTAATCTACATGTTTTAATACTAATCATTCTCTAATCCCCTAAACATTAATATAGAAGTGGTTTTTCAAACAATTATGACAAGACTAGAAAAAATTATGACATGTCCTTAAAAAATGATGACATCAATGTTGACATGGCTTAAAAAAATGTGACATGACCATTTGATTACTTCCTATTAGTTTCTCACTAATCTACATATTTTAACACTAATCATTCTCTAACAATAATATTTTAACATATATCCCAAAATCATATTCATAACTTCAGTCAAACAACATTCTCTACACAAAAATACATACTCGAAAAGTTCTTCGACATATGTTTGCAAACTATGGTCTCAACATATGTTTGCAAACTATGGTCTAACATTATTTTGTATCAAATGAGTCTGTATGAAATGATCTCACAAACATAAATTTAAATTTCTATGGAATAAAACATGTTATAAGATGATGTTGTTCATAAACATTTAATCTATACGCTTATTCCTAATTTATATGAATTTTATATGATTTAGAACTATATGTTATTGTATATATAGTAATACTTAAATACATTGTTTTAATATATAAAATATATATATGAGTGTGATTCCTTAATTTCTACTTCCTTATTCTACATCTATGATACTTGTAAGTTTGTCAACTAACGAGACATTAACATCAGATGGAAATGTATTTAAGATAGGTTTCTTTCAGCCTGATCCAAACTTTTGGCTTTGGTACCTAGAAGAATGGCTCAAGCAAGACTGAAGAAGAGTTTCTCTACGGGTCGCAAACTGATAGAGACCTCTCACCACACCCATAGGTACACTTGATGTTGGAACAAACAAAAAAAACGGATTGTAAAATAGCGAATTGAGGAGGTAAATAATTTAAACGTGTTTTCGAAAACCAATTAAAATATGTACAAAGTCGAAATATAATCTCTCTCCTTAATTCATTAAATCTCCCGCTGTGTGGCGGTTTTGTTGAGATTTTGAATCCAGAATAATATTGTACGAGACTATAGTCATAACACTCGACTTATAGAATCTGCGAACTAAGTATCTATGCTATACTCTCGAGACTACTTAGAAAAGAGAGATGAGAGATTGTTACAGAATTTTGTATGTGAAAATATATATAGTTTATACATGTAAAAAATTTCTCACACTTGTGAAAGTTTTCTCTCCACACTAGTGAATTACAATGAGAGGAAAGAAGCTATATATATATATATATATAGCCTTTTCATCTTACCAAAAAAAATCACAAAATCAAGAGACATTAAGGTCATGTTGACCATGTAATAATATCATCTTTGACTTGTATGTTCATGAATTTGCTTTAAAGTCATATTGACCATGTAATGAATTTTCATCATTTTTCATGTTTGACCATGTGTAATGTATATTAAATATCATTCTTTCTCATGCACTGACTATGTAATGAATATGAAATTTTATAATTTCTCATTGACATGTTATTTTTATTCACATTTCACCAATTTAATCTTATCAATTGTTTAGCTCATGAAGCTTAGTTGATTTATAATTTTATTGGTCCAACACTTGAGTGGTCCAACACGAGGCTTGTTTTGTTGGATGAGCATAAGAACACGGTGTGGGAGGCGAACAGTTCGAGTGGGAGAGGTGTGATGGATGCAAAACCACTCAGTAATGGCAATTTTGTGTTGGTGGATTCGAACGACCCCAATATGATCTATCTTTGGACGCGCGAGCCAAAATCTAGTATTAATACTAAGCCATATCTAATTTGAGTGTGAAGCATATGTATATATTGTATTAGAACAATGTATTTAAGTATTACTATATATCTTTATATATATATATATATATATATATATATATATACACAAACATTCGTAAATGTTAAAAAATATGAATTTGTATTTTATTTTTAATCACAAATCATATTAACCAAAGTATATATTTTTAGTGTATAAAACCATAATGATCCTTCCACATTACAAAATTTTATTCCGTCACATATATTAAAAATCCCAATGTATTAAAAGTATTCATTGTACAAAATTTATCTATACATTTTTTCAAACGATAACATTACATATATATGAGCTAACGAATTATAACCCAAATTTTATTTTCCAAGGTAAAATAAATGTACAATATACAATTATTTTATGGTAAATGTTATGGATTCTTTTTATTTCTCATTCACAAATCCAAATCTCAAAGATATGAGTTTTAAATTCCATATCTTACTAACAATAAAAAGTATCTTTGTTTTCTGAATTTTAGGTAATGAATTTGTTCCAATTTACATCCATGTTCTCAGTATTTTAAATTGTACACTAACAAATCTTAAAAAATTCCAAAAATTAGTTCTATACTTAGCTAACTTTACTTAAATATTATGTAAAATATTTCTAAAATATTTTGTATAATATACGCCATTAATTGTATTATGTTCAGATGATTTGAATATAAATACACGTAAAGTTTCTACAATAGCAAAAACCATTATCTTTCTTTTTGTCTAATGACTCAAGATGATTTGTCAATTCTTTACCAATTCTTTACCACTTCCACAATCAACCTAGGTATAGCCATTGTATTAGGTATTTGAATCATACAAAAAAGAATTGAAAGGTTTATGCTAAGGTGATTAATGCTATAGTCTTTCCTGCTTTGTTTTTGTTTTTGATTTGCTTTAATGTTATTTGTTTTCTATTGTACATTTGTTCGTAATCTACAATGTATTTTGCTGCTAAAGTTTTTCAGTTTGTTCATAAATTTTTGTTTCTAATCCGAACACAAAGAAATTGCATGATGATTTTTATCTTTTGCATTTAATTTGAAGTTTTTTATTCAATTGTTTTCTAATTCGATTGTCATTGTTGTTGTTAAAAGGTATTGCATACACGGAAAGATAGAGATCAAAAACAACTAAGATTTTTGTGGATTAATCCAAAGCTTTTTTGAAAATTATTTTAACTTACGAAAATCTTGTGGATTACTCCAAGTAGCAAGTCTTTTAGTATTCGATAGTATATCATAGTGCAATTGGTTCGTTAGATTCTAAACTCGTGTGCTCGAGTATAGTTTCGTGATCGAGTATAGTTTTGTTTTCTAATTCGATTGTCATTGTTGTTGTTAAAAAGTATTGCATACACGAAAAGATAGGGATGAAAACATGATAAAAAAACAACTAAGATTTTGTGGATTCATCCAAATCTTTTTTGAAAATTATCTTAACTTAAGAAAATCTTGTGGATTACTCCAAGTAGCAAGTCTTTTAGTATTCGAGAGTATATTGTAGTAGTTACAATTGGTTCATTAGATTCTAAACTCGTGTGCTCGAGTATAGTTTCGTGATCGGTTGTATTATGGGATTAAAAAATCGTGATAGTGCGAAGCACTTACGGTCAATTTATTGAACTAAGGAAAAAAATATCATATCTTACCTCTATGATTGTTTAATTACGTGTTCTTGTTAGATATTGTCTTCGTTCTTCATACTTTGTAAATATATTGCTTAATAATATTCCTCTTTTTCTTAATTCGGATTTTGCGGTTCTACAATTATATTATACCGACTCGTGCCTTTTTCTTATTAACTTTGAGGTCTTATATCATTTTAGACGTGAAATTCTGAAGCGATTTATTAGAATGGATGTTGTTTTTGGATTAATTATGAGATTGCCACAACTTTTGAATGACATTGTAAGAAATGCCACATTGAATTAAAATTTTTAAAAATGATATTTTGTCAAAAATGATATTTTGTCAAAAGAGAGATGGTGCAAAAGACTAATTTGCCCTCCCCTCTAATGATCTTATTTTTTTTTTTTTTTTTAACCACCACCACTACCACCACCACCACCGTCGCTGCCACCGCCACCGCCNCCGCCACCGCCACCACCACCGCCACCGTGACTTCCACCACCACCATCGCCACCGTCACCACCACCATCGATGTCGCCAATACCACCACCACTATAGCCACCGCCACCATGACCACCATGACCACCGCGACCACTATCATCACCGCCACCACCACCGCCACCCCGACCACCACCATTTCCCTTTGGATTCATACTTTTGTCTTTTACATCTTTGTATCATTAGGGTATAGTTTTTGACATATAAAACAAAAAAAACCGCGACCACCACCATTTCCCCTTGGATTTATACATTTGCCTTTTAGATTTTTTGTATCATTAGGGTATAGTTTTTTTTTTTCCACTAAACTCTCAACATAATTAAAAAAAAAAAATCAATTGTAATTATAAACAAGTGAAAAGGCAAAAATATCTAAAAAAATTCTTCAATTTAATCAAAAGTTGAAAATCCCTTTTCTACGGTGACATATGTAAATGATGTCACTCTTAGTAAATATCCCGTTGGTTTTTTATTCCGATTATATTGCTTCTTTGCGCATTACGACTTTAGTTTAGGGTCAGGTTCGAACTGACCATTAAAAATATCTCTTTAGAATAAGAAATCAATCGGGTACGAGTAGGCCCAGACTTGCTCCAAATATTTTCCAAGCTTCTAGTTCTCTTGGACACGGACCGGCCCTGTTGACTGACACCTACGTGATACCAACCGATACTCTTTTTCTGTATTTCATAAATACACCAACCTAGCATATCATATAATCTTCTTATTTGAATATAATCTTTATGGAGATAT
>OVAF01001030.1:0-27108 GCA_900406245.1 Odontarrhena argentea
TCTCTCTCTCATTCTCGGATCAAGTTATGGTAACAATGTGGGACTGATAATTTCACACAAACCATTTAAATTTTTATATAAACCTTTGATTGATATTTTCTATAAACTAATCGATGATTTTAGTTAAAACATTAATTTGGATTACTTTGTGTAGTTAAACATTCGACTGATTTTGTATCATATTGTTTTCAAGTTATGATTACACATTTTCATTACTACTTAATAAAACAATATATTAATTGGAAAAAAAAATAGACGGTAAACTACGCGATAATTAAATTTGATCCAATAATATCACTTTTGAATATGAATTGAACAACTGATTTAGGTCTAAAAACTCAGATTTAACGAAAACAAGTGTCGAGTTTTGTTTTACATAACTAATACATAAACTATGGACAGTTCGCCTTAGCTTATTCTCTCTCAGGCACAAGAATTAAGAAAGCCTTCATTTTTAGATCTGAGATGATTTTTCGCCGCCTCTCCTCCGATGGTACTCCATTTCTCGCCTCCGCTGCTTGCACCACCTACGACTACTAAACTCTCGTTGATCTCCTTGTCGGATATGAGTCTTCTCCGATCAGCCTCCTCACTCTTCCTTACTTTTTTCGACATGTCCCACACCTCAGGATCTCCACCACTAGCTCCTCATTCACTTCGTCGATGCAACGCATCCTCCGGATCCAGATCTCTACAACGTTCCTGTAGAACTGGTCAAACAAGCTTTGATGCAAACAATCAGTTCGTTGTCGACACCTCTTCAAGCTTGGAGGATTTGGAAGAAGACTCAAGCACTCACTCTTGGAGTAGTCTCCCACCAGTCTCATTAATGAACTCTGCTCCGAACCCACCGAAGCCACCCAATCCTCCAAATAAACAAGGCCTACACAAGCAATCTCATATCTCGATTTATGTCATATAGGGTTTCTCCTCGCCATTGCTTCCTACATCTCACTCCATGAACGGTTTGGGTATCTTCATCATCTTAAAACTTCAGTATCTCTACTCACTCATAAGGCTATAATTGCTTTTATCTACCTCAACCGGCACACAATCAACCACCGTCGATTTCCCTAGACTCCAACAACAGCAATCTCCGGTGAACCTCGTTAGCAACCATAACTGGTGGCTCTCCATGCTCTTCTCAAAAGCAGAGCACAACCCCAACCCCCCCCCCCTCCTTCCCCTTGTTTTGCACAACCTCGACATGTTTCCTCTCCCATCACCACTCTATGTTATGTTGATGCAGCATGCCACTCTTCTTCTCTCAAAGCAGCGCTTCAAGCTGCATCCCGTCTTGAGTTTCAACACCTCAAGATTTATTCTGATTCTCAATCTCTGGTCTTGGTACTGAATTTCAAGGGCGAATTCAATGAGTTGCAAAGCTTCTAGTCGACATCCGATGTCTTCGTGAATTCTTTGCTTCTATCTCTATCTTTTTTATTCCTCGCACAACAAATGTTTTAGCTAATTCCATCACAAATTTTGCTCTACTTTCATTGTCTCCGGAACTTATTACTATGATTACCCAAGAGAAAAAACAAACGAAAACAAGTGTCATGAATACAAATTTGAGACCCCTTAACAGAGTTAAAAAAAAAAAACCTAATAAATGTAACAATATTTAGCAACGTGGCACAACTGCTACTAAATTCAAACTATGGTTAATATGTATAAATTTCCCAAATGATCATATTGTGGTCCAGATAAAAAGATAATGTTATGTACATGACAATAATTTATGAAAGTGGGATAGTGATTTTTACGAAATTTTGATTCTCTCATGGACAATCATACAATTATACATCGTATCCTTTATAGTCAAATTTATGTCCGGATTAAAATTTCTAATAGTAAACAAAGAAGACAAACTCCACACAAAGACAATAAATATCGTTTACAAAGAAAAAAATTCAAAATAGTATGGGATACGAACCAAAATGACACACAATTATCTAAAAACTACTAGAATGACACAACCCAAATCAGATGGACTAAAATGACACACGTTTTTGGTAAAATGACCATATACCCATAGTCAAATTTTTTTTTTTTGTCATTTAGCTGACAAAAAATTATTAATTGAACCCAAAAAAATAATTAATCCATCATATTAATACTTTTTTTTTATAAAATTAAAATTTTATAAAATTTAAGAAAATAATAATACTTTTTCTTTATAAAAATAAACGAAAAAATCTACTAATAATCTTATTTTCCAAAATACGGAATTATTCAAAATTCTAGAAAATTATACTACTATGATTTTGTAAAAATTAAAAAATTGATTTTAGTCACAATGTCATATTGAAAATTTTATATTACACATTTTATTTTCAACATTATTTTAAAATAATATGACTAATTTAAAATAAAAATTCCAAAAATAAAATCTACTCTTGAACATTATTTTTTCAAACATTTTTTAAAAAAATTTTAGAAAAATTGGAAAATACAAAGTTTAAAATTTATGTAAGTGAAAAGGGTTTTCTTTATATTTTTGAAACTTTTTTCGAATTTTTATTTTGAAAATAATTTTTCAAATATATTTTTAAAAATTTTAAGGAAAATTGAAAAATACAAAGCTTAAAATTCGGAATTATTCGAAATTCTAGAAAATAATTCTACTATGATTTTGTAAAAATTAAAAAGTTCATTTTAGTCACAATGTCATATTGAAAATTTTAAATTACACATTGTATTTTGAACATTATTTTAAAATAATATGACTAATTTAAAAAAAAAATTTCCAAAAATAAAATCAATTCTTGAACATTATTTTTTCAATCATTTGTTTATGAAATTTTTAGAAAAATTGGAAAATACAAAGTTTTAAATTTTTTTTTAACGCTTGATTTATTATTTTAAAGCAAATTACAATTCTACAATGAGCAACTCTAAACTATCTCTTATCGATCCACGCCTCCATGTCTCAGTGTCGTCAGATGCGGCTGATCACGTCGATCCACGCCTCCATGCTTACCTTCACGTCTTCACACGAGGCTGATCACAATGAATGGTCATACTTGCACATCGCGGGAGATCTCCAGTAGGAACTACCTCCAATAATCTGTAAATAAATCGCATCGGCTAGGGTTCGAACCCTAGATCTCTTGGTATGGATAAGCATCAATAATCCTTTGATCAAACACTGGACCAAAGGTACTTCCACAAAGTAGTTTTAAATTTATGTAAGTGAAAATGGTTTTTTTATGAAAAAAAGTTTTTTGAAACTTTTTTTCGAATTTTTTATTTTGAAATTTTTTTTTCAAATATATTTTTAAAATTTTTAAGAAAAATCGAAAAATACAAAGGTTAAAATATTTATTTAAGTTAAAAGGGTCTTTGGGGATTCGAAGATGGTTCACGAAGTGCACTTTACCAATTATGCTAGTGAAATATCACATGTTTAGTGCATATTTTTTAGTTATATTTGTATTTAAGGTATGTCATGTGACTCACATTTTTTTATCACCACTAATCGCACGTAAAAAATCTGTTATCACCAAAAATCTGTCACAAAAAATCTGTCACCAAAGAAAGTGTCATTTTAGTCCGAAAATAGTCTTTCATCACATACTATCACAATATCTGCCACCAAACAAAAAAATATGTAGTCGAAAAAAAAATTGATCATAACTAAAAAAAAATCTGTCACCACATACATAGTGTGTCATTCTAGTCATTTAAAAATTGTCATACTTTTTAAAAGTCTGTCATCGAAGGAATGATTAGGAAAAAAAACTGTCACCACATAAAAAAAAAGTCTGCCGAAAATTAAAAAACCTATCAAAAATCTCGAACATTTTTATAAAAAATCTATCGTCCAAAATAAAGTCTGTGGCTTCATGCCAAAGATTTTTTTAAAAAGTCTATGACACTCCGTATTTTTTAAAAAAAAATTTTAAAAATCTGCAGTCTCGAAAAAAAACTGTCACCACGTGTGACAGACTTAATGTAAAACTCTGTCGGATTTTGGAAAAAGTTTTAAAAACTATTACTAGAATGACCCAGAAAAAAAAAAACTGTCGATATGACAAAAGTCTGTCACTACATGAACGACAGACTTTCGCAATGGCAAATCTGTAAATATCTGGACTTTCTATTTTTCCTGCGAAAAATAGAATGGCATTTTCCGTAAATACAATTTTTTTTACTAAAGAATGGAATTTTCCGTAAATACAGTTTTTTTTACTAAAGGATCTAAGAACAAGGTGGACATTTATAAATATTTTTCCATTACAATTTTGGGTGTGTCAAACTAGTCAAAATCACTAAATTGTGTCTCATTTTAGTTTTTTTCCCAAATAGTATATACTTTTGGGAGATTTACTATTTTTACAGAATTTAGAAACTGCTCTCTTGATATTGTTTTATTAGGTGTCTCATTTTTCTTTTTTACCTTCTTTTACAACAAGTGATGTATATGATTTCTTCATATATGCATTATTCATTCCTATCTTCAAATGATATATTAAACTTCAAACTTTGAGACAAAAAAAATAAAAAAAACTTCAAACTAAAGTAGATAATAATATATAAAGAGTCCACACAAAGAACCTAGTGTTAAGAAAAACACTTTAAATCAAAGTGTCGGACCTTACCAAAAAAAAAAAAAAAGAAAAATCAAAGTGTCGGTGGTGTAATGTTGTGCAAGTGGTAAATGTTTTTTGTGCTTTGGCTTCAAACCTTCTTTAGTTCACAAATTTATTTTTAAAATCCGAATTCCTTTTTTTTTTTTGGACAAACCATTTTTTCATTCATTCATTAAATAGTAGACAGATCCGTAGACAAAGAAAGGAGAACCGATTTTGCAATAGAATCAGCTAATCGAGAAATAAAATAGAAATAAAAAAACAAAGGACTGATGAAGACAACGGATGTCGACTAAAACGTTCCACAACGGAATTTTTAAAAGTCGACTCCAAATATGAAAGAGAAAACCTGAAACCAAAGATGTAGAATTATCATCAATTTATTTTATAAAAAGACCACTTCGTTTTATAAAAGACCACTTCGTTTTATAAAACACGAAAACGAAGAGAGCAAAGGAAAGAGAGAGGGGTCTGAGACCAGCATCAGCGCTAAAGGAGCCACCTGAGACCGGTCCCAAACCCTACACAGGTTGACGGCAGCGGAGCTTCTGCAAGGGAGGCGAGAGAGAGATTTTAGGTTTTTGAGAGGGAGGAACTAATTTACAACTATAATTACGTTCCATGTGTAGTCCGGTCATATTGTGGTCTAGATAAAAAGATAATGTTATGTACATGACAATAATTTATGAAAGTGGGATTGATTTTTACGAAACCTTGTATTCTTTCATGGACAATCCTACATTATACATCGCATTCTATGGAATCAAATTTATGGAAGACAATAAATATCGTTTACGAAAGAAAAAAATTTAAAATAGTATATACTTTTAGGAAATTTGCTATTTTTACAATAATGTAGAGACTACTCTCTTGATATTTAAAGATGCCTTGTTTTATTAGGTGTCTCTTTTTGCTTTTTTACCTTCTTTTACAACACGATTTCTTCATGTATGCATTATTCATTTCTGTCTTCACTTGTTTATAAATATATAAAATGAAAAAAAAAAATGAAATATTAAACTAGAAACTAAAGTAGATAATATACAAAGAGTCCGCACAAAGAACCTAGTGTTAATAAAAACACTTTGAATCAAAGTGTCATGTCTAATGTTGTGCAAGTGGTTAATTTTCTTATGCTTTAAATCTGGGTTCAAACCTTTTATAGTTCATAACTTTATTTTTAAAGTTGGAAAATCGACTCCAAATATTAAAAAAGACTTTAAATCAAAGATCTAGAATTTTCATCAATTTATTTTATAAAAACAAACCATTTCGCTTAATAAAAAACCCATTTCATCTTGACATATCGAATTTCATTTATTTACATCAAACGAAAAATTAGAAGCAAATATAAGTATAGTTGGTATTTTTCTTATTTTTCTTTTGTTGCGTGGTTGATTAATCCTTAATTCTTATGGTCTCCATCTTTGATGTCTTAGTAAATGTGACTGACCAAGTCTCTTAATTAATTAATTAATAAATCTATATATAGTTTAGACTCCTAAAAAAAGCAAAGTGGTTATAGAATCAAGAACTTTCTTGAAAAAACAAAAATATGATATTTTCAAACATATTGGTATCATCACTTATTCTGTCCTCTTTTTCAACTTTGTTACATTATACGCAACTTACGATAATAGCTATTACGCTAGGAGCAGCCGCCGCGCCACGGCGCCACCAACCCCCAATCCCCGACCAGGTCAAATATGATACACCGCACCATAATGGCTTTACCTTTACATTTGGAACACGAAACTATATAATATATTAGGTTAGAATCACCTAAACACGGATTTTTTTCTTACGTTGTAGATTTTATGTCAAATTCTCAAGATCTTTAACTATAAACCATAATATTTTGTCATTTAGTTCAATTATAATAGTTGAGAATTGAGAGAACCACATTAATGTACGCATAAAATTTGATTCCTCTATCAATGATGTACATAATAATTGTTATATAATTTAACTTAAATCTATAACTATAAACCACAATATTTTGTCATTTAGTTCATTTATAATAATTGAGAATTGAGAGAACCACATTAATTTAGGCATAAAATTTGATTCCTCTATCAATGATGTACATAATAATTATTATATAATTTAACTTAAATCTATTTGATAGCTACGCATTAATTTTTATTTTTCTTATAAAATTGTTTCTGGAGCAGAATTTTTTTTAAGATGGTTAAAAATTGGATGAAAAAAATCGAGGCGTAAATATTTTTTACTTTAATGTAATTTTTGTACTTTGATTTTCTTTTTGGTTTTAATTTTTTTTTAACTCCATTTTACTCATTATTTAACCAATTACATGTTTTACTTATCTTTGTGATTTTGTAGTTCCCAATTTATTCTCTTACTTCACATATTTTTTAACCTCGAATTACATGCATATATTTCATTTATCTTTATGTTACATATAAGGGAAATTCTTTCTAAAACACTTTTTACCTCCTTCTCTTTCGCTTTTACTTTTTCACTTTTATATTTTTTAAATTTTATATGTTTTGATTTTATTAGCTTTGTTAATTTGTTTTTGGATTTATGTTTTAGGGTTTGGGTGTAGGGTTCTGGGTTTATGGTTTTAAAACACTAAAACCAATATTCTAAACCTTAAAACTTTATAAATAAAAGTTAGAATGAGTGATAGGGCTTAGATTTAGGGTTGAAGAATGATAAGTAGTGTTTAAAACAATTTTTTGTTTAAAGTGTTATTTATATCAAAAACACATTTTTTAACTCTCTTCTTTCAAATTTAAACTTCTTAGTCACCATTCTTTCAAAAAGCACATTTGGTTAGATTATAAGTCTAGGTAGCACAAATTAAAATTTGAAATTTTTTCTTCTTGAAACTATATAACAAAATATGTATTGACGAACTGATTTTATAATATTTAGCAGGCTGTGTAAAAGGAGGAATATATTGAGAAGGTAAAAATAGATATTGGAGACATTTTTATCTTGATAAGATTACAGGGTCCACACCAAATCTTACTCATTCATCCAAACAATTTCTATAAATTGAGACACACATAGATGAGAAGAGTACACACCGACACCATACCCTCAAAAGAAAAAATGAAAATTGACAGAAACTTCGTAATAATATTTTTATTACAAAGCTTATTGTTTCCTCTTTTCAGTTTATGTCTTAATCCAACTCCTTCAAATGTTTCATCATCTCCATTTCCTTCTGACTTCCTCTTTGGTACTGCTTCTGCAGCTTACCAGGTACTTGCTTCTTTTTTCTCTTAATGTATTTCTAAAACCATTATGGAGTCTTTATCGGTTTTACTATACCTATTCAGTACGAAGGTGCCTACTTGACCGATGGGAAAGGTCTGAACAATTGGGATGTCTTTACACATAAAAACCCTGGTATGTATCGGATTAAGATAGTTCGGTTTGCAAAAAACAATGATTGGTCAAATAGAGTTTTATAATATATTTTTTGAAACAGAGGGAGTATTTATTTACGTATGCATATCAATGATTATTTTTTGTACAGCCCAACTTTGACTTTATAAATAGCCATATGTAGAATTAATAACATCTGGTGGCCATAACAGAAAATATGTGATGTATTTTTTTTATTTTTTGGTTTTTTAAAAAAGATTGTAATGTTATCTAAAAATTAAATAACATGTCCCCGAATAAGCCGACATTATTGTTTTTACTAAACAAGGAATCATAAGCATCAAAACATATTAATTGTAAGAGATCACCTTAAGAAGTTAAGATAGTGACCATATATTCAGGAAAAGACCATTTGTAGATTTTAGAAATAAAAAAGAAAATATGGTTTATTCAATGCTTTTACTCTTAACTTTTTATATGTTTTTAAGTATTCATCTTATAATTTTATGTTTATATTTATTTTTAGTTTCTTGATAAAAAATATGCTTTGTTTATTCCGTTGACAATATCATACTGTAATATGCAGGACAAATACTTGATGGGAGTAATGGAGATATATCTACGGATCAATATCATCGATATATGGTTTAAATGATCTCTTCTAATGTTTTGAGGTTTTTTAGGAAAAACGTGAAATGTTTCATTATTTTATATTACTCTCAATACATGATCACAGGATGATATCAAATCAATGAATTTCCTTGGAGTCAACAGTTACAGATTATCAATATCTTGGGCTAGGATATTGCCGAGTAAGTCTTTTCAATTTTTAATCGAAATCATAGTTATATTGGCTCGATTGGTATAGGAAACAAGAGATATTAGCACGAAATAAAATTTCGTTAATAGCGTTACTCCTTTTGTTTTTAGTTATAAAAATGAAAAAATATTTGATCGGGACTTATAGTTTAGTGGTTTGTGCTGGTGTCGTCGCTACTTTATTCACTAGCGTATAATATTTGCTAAATTGTTGTCAAAAAGAAAAAACAAAAAATATTATGAACTTAACAAACCTTTTGCATTTGGGAAACACAGAAGGAAGATTTGGAGGAATCAATTATTTGGGAATAAAGTATTACAACAGATTGTTTGATGCTCTCATCAGTAAAGGTAAAAATTACTCACCTTGCTCTCTCTAATTATATTCATTACTGACTTAAATATAACAATACAAAATATGTAAATGTCTATAGGAATCAAACCATTGGTGACATTGAACCATTTCGACTATCCTCAAGAACTCGAGACTCGGTATAAAAGTTGGTTAAGCCCCGAGATGCAGTAAGTAGTTTAATAAAAAAAAAAATCTCTAACTAGTTAACCATAACTAACGAAAACTAATTCCTTGATCATTTTTATCAGGGAAGATTTTGGGTACTTGGCTGATATATGTTTCAAAAACTTTGGAGACCGGGTTAAATATTGGGCCACAATAAACGAACCAAACCAACAACTAATCTTAAGCTATTTGAAGGGTCTATTTCCGCCTAACCGTTGCTCTATGCCGTTGGGAAATTGTACTCAAGGAAATTCACAAACTGAACCCTTTATTGCTATGCATAACATCATTCTCGCACACTTGAAGGCGGTTCAAATCTACCGAACAAAATATCAGGTGAGCAACCTATATATATATATATGTATGAATTTAACTAGTTTATATGTGCTATATTGATAGAAACACAAATTGCTTTGTAGAAAAATCAAAATGGAAGAATTGGGATTGTGGTACAAACATCATGGATGGAACCCGTAAGCAATTCTATTGCGGACAAAAATGCTGCGGAGAGAGCACACTCATTTTATTCGAACTGGTATGTTATGTGTTATAATTAGCCAGTCCAAAATTTTCATGTATATGTCATACTCATACTTTTTAACCTACTCTTTACTACAATACCAGGGTCTCTGATCCTGTAATATTTGGAAAATATCCGAAAGAAATGGTTGATATACTTGGATCAGCTTTGCCAAAATTTACAAAGAGCGAAACGAAGAACCTACTGACCTATAAATCAGACTTTTTGGGTGTGAATCACTATACAAGTTACTTCATCCAAGATTGTTTGAAATCTGCTTGTAATTCGGGAGATGGAGCTTCGAAACCTGAAGGATTCGCCCTCAAACTAGACCGGAAAGGCAATGTCACTATCGGAGAACTTGTAAGTACATTTCATGATAGTTGTTCTTATAGTACTTTTTCTTTAAACTTCATCGTATATTAAAGAGGTTTATAACATAAATTTTTGGTTTATTTTTTTATGCTAGACCGACGTGATTTGGCAACATATTCATCCTGAAGGATTCCGGAAGATGTTGAATTACCTAAAAAATAGATACCACAACATACCACTATTCATCACTGAAAACGGTATATTATTTAAACACTTGGGTTTACAACCATAATTTTGGAATGCACTATAATTAGCTTCGATGATTTTGTAGGTTTTGGACAACTGCAAAAACCAGAGACGACGCTTAAAGAACTAATGCATGATACGAAAAGGATCCAATACCTGAGTGGCTATTTGGGCAATTTGAAAGCAGCAATAAGGTAATGTGAATTTCATTAATGTTGAACCAATTCATATACTAAAATTGATTTCAAAGTTAATATATTATCAACTCTTGTGTAGGGATGGTGTAAATGTGAAGGGATATTTCGCATGGTCATTGTTAGATAATTTCGAATGGGTGTCCGGATACACAGTTCGATTTGGGCTTTTTCACGTGGATTATACAACTCTCAAAAGGACACCAAAACTATCAGCTTATTGGTACAAGAAGTTCATTGAACAACACAAAAAAGCATAAGAACTCATATATGATTAAGAATGAATAAGTATTCATAATCAGATGAATACAAGGCTTTCAAAATCTTCTCATTGTTGAATGTGTCATGATTTTCTGCTTTTACGTTGTTTGTATAAATAATCTTGCACAATAATTTTAGTTAAGAGATTATTGTGCAAGAATGTGTGGGATTATATATCATATGGAATGAAATGCTGAATAAAAAAATTTCAGTTCTACCATGTTATATAGTTAAACGTATTAATATTTTATTGAATGATTCAAATAAATGGCGGTTTATAAATTGTGAGGATTAATTACTGGGATCTCGTCTCAGGTATGTTCTTAACTTAGGATTGAGATCTTTTAATTATTTCCTTAAAATATTAATGTATGACTCTAAGTCTACTTAACCAATTAAAAATTACAAAAAATGTGTTTGTTTTATAAAATTTGATGTTCATCCAATCACCTAATTAACCTGAAACATGAAACCTCAACGTGCATTTCCTTCTTTAATGGCCCCATCCTCTCAAGGTTTATCTAAGATTCTACACAAATTAGCAAGCAACATATTCAAAACACTTTTCAAGGCAATAAACACTTTCGAATATCTAAGAGGGGTTATTGGCAGATGAATTCGAAGAGTTTTAAAAAAATTGAGATAGCATTAGTATTGGTAGATGGATTTTTGAATTTTTCTGGAAATCTATTGTTATTCAAAAAGTTTGGTTATTATGGGTCTGAAGTTCTATCAAAATCTACTGTTTTTAGGACATGAATTCTTTACAATTTTGTTCATTAAACAAAATTCTGAAAATCTCATGGGTATCCATGAGCTTCTTAGTATTCTCATAATTAACTAAACTTTTTAAATATATAATTTTCTCTACAAATTCTCTAAAATCTTAACTTAAAAAATATGTCAACTCAACCCAAATTCCACTACCAATAACAGCCCCTAAGTTTTTACGGCTACGAATCTCAGAAAGTTATCAATCCCTCTAAAGATCTTTAACCAATTCTATTGTGTGTGTTTTGACATCCAGAATACTATCGAAGTCACTATAGTATAACGATGATTTTTGAAAGTTGTAATTGTGAGAAAATATGTAAAGAATTATCACACCAGTAACACTAGACAACTAGAGTTTGATAGAAAATATCATTAAATACATAACTTTATAAATCATCACAACAATAACATAGAATTTTCATTGGGATTGTAAAATCATCACACTAATAACACAAAAATTGTAGAATTATGACACCAATAACACAAGATTTTATAAAGATATTTTCAAATAAAAATAAAAATATAAAGATTAAAAAAATTCAATACCTAATAATAATGAATACTTTAAATTCTCAAAATATTTTTGAAAAACTCCCATGATAATTCCCTAATTTGGTTCTACTATTGCCTAAGTCTCTAACATAGAAAAAAAAAAAAAAAAAAAAAAGGAAAATCCATGACTNTTCTTAATAGTGTGTTACCTAGAAGACATCAACATTGAGAATGCTCTTTGTGACTCAGAAACCATGAAAGGAACTGAAATGCATTAATCCTATATATGACTTTATACGTATTGTAAATTCGTGAAAGTAATAAGAATTCCATGCGTACAAAACATAAATTAATTAAGGTTCAAACAAACTATATTTAAATAATCTATATATTAATAAAACTAAGTAGTCGGAATCAACAACTAAAAATATAAAAAGTTTGATATATTGCCTAGTTGATGGATTGTTTTAATTTCATATTGTAAGGCCGATACCCTTATAAAACTCTATCATGGCTTCCTCATATTTTGAAGAGAAGGATATTTAAAAATCATTAGTTGGACTAGTTCTCAAAACTGGAAAAGAATCTTTGAAAACATTTCTTTTAAGAAAAATGTGTATTTTATTTACCGAGTCTAATGAGCATTATTTATTTATTGGCATATAATGACTATTGCGACTTTGTAAATCATGAAAGCAATATTCATGAGTGTTATAAAAAAAGAGAAAATTTGTTGAAACTATAAATTAATACTGTATACAATTCGGAATGGATAAGTTTAAAGTTTTACTAATGTTAACCTTATATATATATAGAGTGCATATAAGTCTACCAAAACTTAGAGGGAAACACACAAGCACAAGAGAACCAGAGAAAATGGAAACTTTGGACGTTTTTGTATTCATCATCTTATTACAAAGCTTAATGTTTAATGTCTATGGCTCATCTCTTGATCAAAATTCTTCTCACAACATATTAGAAGATTCATCTCCATTCCCCTCTGATTTCCTCTTTGGCACGGCTTCTTCTGCTTACCAGGTACTTTCTTATCTTTTAGGTTCATGTGTTCCCTCTTATCTTATCAAATTTCAACTTATGTTATTGATTTTTATAATTTTGTTTTTGGTTTTGATTTGATGGTTTGTAGTATGAAGGTGCATTCTTGACCGAAGGTAAAGGATTGAGCAATTGGGATATATTTACTCATGAAAATCCAGGTATATATATATATATCTTGATTCCTGCTTTGATTCGGGGTTTTCGGGTTTAGATTGTTGAGTATATCATCAACAAAAATCCAATTTACTCTTTTTCTTTTTCATCTGGATTGGTTTCAGAAATATAGCACATCACTGGGTCATAACTCATAACACATTGTCCTATCAACATTTAATACTTATATTTGTAGGAAAAAAAAAGATTTGATTGCTTGTGAGATAATGTATGTTCTATATGAACTTCTAAATGACTCTAGACTGTGATGACTTCTCATACATATTAGAAATTGCATTAAATCTATTTTATCACACACTAGACTTATTCATATTTTTGAATCTATTCATATTACTACAAATACAGTTTAACCTACGTGCACAGAATTTTGACATTTCCATCTTTATATTCTTATGGTAATATTGTTATTAGCCATATTTATATTATGTTGACAAGATATATATGTACATCAGGAAAAATACGTGACGAGAACAATGGAGACATGGCTGTGGATCAATATCATCTATTTATGGTCAAATAATTTTCTCAATATTCGTTTTCTTAAATATTAGAGAAGTTTATTTGTATTAAATTATCCACCATGGTATACAGGAGGACATCGAATTAATGACTTCCCTTGGAGTCAACAGTTACAGATTCTCAATTTCTTGGTCGAGAGTCTTACCAAGTAAGAATTTATGTTCTTAATCTTTGATTATTCAACTATTAATAAATTAGTTTTTTCTGTAATGTTTATACTTTATATCATGCATGATTGAATCATAAGTATATACTATATAGTTATCAAAAAACAACAATAACACAAACTCTTAGTCTATTAACAGAATAGTACCTATCTATTCATTTGAAAATTAAAATAAAAATAAAATATCAACTATTAATATATGAGTCAATGGCAATAATATTCCCTTTTCGGAGTGAAATTAGGTAATTGACCCCAAAACATAATTAATTAGCTCTATGACCAAAAACCCCCTCTCTCTTCTCCCAAAAAGACAATAATACCCTTTTCTTATCTCTAATCTTTCAATCTCTCATCTCTCATCATCTTTCTCTTTCTTCATTTTCTCTGCTTTCTTCATCCATAATTCTCTATGCTTTCAAACTAATCAAGATCTCCTGTTAACATATAAACATTTTTAGTTATTATGTTCGATATCCGTCTAACATTGTATATGCATGTTATTCGAATAACGGATGTCTAATATGCAAGATAGATGTCTAATACGCATGATTGATGTCTACCAACTCATATGCATGTATTCTAATACGTATGATAGATGTTTAACAACAATGTGATGTCTAACTACTATGGGATGTATACATGTAACATGCCTATTGGACTATATTGTGATTAATATATCAATCAAAAGCGAGGCTTATACAATATGAGTATGCCACCTGAGAAGTTGAACGTCTATTAAAATGAGTATACGTTTAAAAGACGAAGCAATCAACCATTGTTTGTAATATACATTTACATAACAATTTGAATTTATACAAATTATCGCAAACAAAACATGGTCTACACCCATACAATCAGTTAGCAATCTATGTCGTATGTTAGACACTACTGACCAAACTATTATTAATGGATATCCATCATGTAAATTAGAAAACTACAAAAAAACAAATATAGCTAACGGAAGCTGAACATTAACATAAAGGCTATTGAAGAAGTTAGCAAACTAAAAATAGTGGTAGATATAAACACAAGGTGGTAAAGAACTACCATTATATGTATACACCACAAACAGAAATCAAGAGTGTGTTGTAAATGAAACTAAAAAACTTACATATCTAGTGGTAGATCTCGTTTATGGAGGTAAGATCTTAATGAACTACCAAACTTTGAAAAAGAAGAAAAAGCAAAAGAGAGAGTAAAAGAGATAGGGGAATGAAGAAGAAGATCTAAAGAGAGAGATGGGCGAACGAACGAGAGAATTACCAAAGAGAGAGAGAAAGATATCAAAGGGAAGAAGAGAAATCAGAGAGAGAGAGAGGTATGGAACAGAAGGAAAGAAGAAGAAGAAGAAGAAGAAGCAAAAATCAAAGAGAGAGAGAGAGGGGCAAATATGTCCAAAATTTGTATCTAAACCATATAAAATTACTTGGGGTCACATACCTAATTTCTATCTCAAATGGGTATATTGGATACAAATCTTCTTAATATATTGTTTCATATGTAAAGCGAAAAATATATTTAATTGTATACCGAATTTTTTTTTTATAAAGATGTATTTTATTTGGGAGACAGGAGGAAGATTTGGAGGTATCAATTACTGGGGAATAAGTTATTACAACAAATTAATCGATGCTCTCATTAGTAGAGGTAATAATGTTTGTCTTTAATTATCCTTAATCTTAATATTTTTTTTTTTTTTTTTGTTGAGTTGATGTAATTAAAGAATATGATTTCTAAAGATTAAATGTGCCTAGGGATTAAACCATTTGTGACGTTAAACCATTTGGACTATCCTCAAGAACTTGAGAACCGGTTCCAAAGTTGGTTAAGCCCGGAGATGCAGTAAGTGATTCTAATAAAATCTCTAGTCAATTCTAACTAATCAAAAATTTTACTGATCTCTAGTTACATCTTTGGAGTTTTTTGTAGGAACGATTTTGAGTACTTGGCTGATATATGTTTTAAACATTTTGGTGACCGAGTTAAACACTGGACCACTTTAAACGAACCTAACCAACAAATAATCTTGAGTCACCTACATGGAACATTTCCACCATCCCGCTGCTCCTCACCATATGGAAATTGTAGTCAAGGAAACTCAGAAACCGAACCTTTCATAGCTGGGCATAACATAATCCTCGCACACGCAAAAGCGGTTCATATATACAAAACTAAATATCAGGTAAGTAATAAATAAGTGACATAATAACTTTATATATAATCCTAAAGATTATTTGATTCTAGTATTGATTGGAAATATAACGCAAAATAGAAAGAGCAAAGGGGAATCATTGGCATTGTGGTGCAAACATCATGGTTTGAACCTATCAGCGATTCCATCGCGGATAGAGAAGCTGCAGAGAGAGCTCACTCGTTCTATTCGAATTGGTATGTTCCATAATGATTACTTAAATTCTACACTATATATTTATGTAATCTGATAATATTGTATGTTAAATACTTAGGTTTCTAGATCCAGTTATCCACGGAAAATATCCAAAAGAAATGGTGAATATACTTGGATCAGCTCTGCCACAATTTTCAAGAATCGAAAAAGAGAATTTAAGGAATTCAAGATTAGATTTTATAGGCATCAATCACTATACAAGTTACTTCATTCAAGATTGTTTGTTATCATCTTGTACTAGTACCGGGGATGGAGCTTTCAAAGCCCAAGGTTTCGCACTCAAGTTAGACCGGAATATAAATGTTTCCATAGGAGAACTTGTAAGCACAATTTCTAAATTAGTTTCTCGCTTGTGATTTTATTCTACCTACCTCAATACTAATGTTGATTTGTTTTTTGTTGGCATGATAGACCGATGTAAATTGGCAGCACATTCATCCTGACGGATTTCGAAAGATGTTGAATTACCTAAATGATAGGTATCCCAACATCCCAATGTTCATAACCGAAAATGGTACAAGAAATCAAGACTTAAGCAATGATCGAGTATATATCCATTTAGTATGTATATTTTGACTGATTCAAATTAATGAATACAGGTTTTGGCCACCTAGAAAAACCCGAGACGACGTTGGACGAACTTCTAAATGATGCAAAAAGGATACAATACATGAGTGGATATTTGGATGCTTTGGAGTTAGCAATAAGGTAAAGAAACTATGTGAATTTTGTAGTGAGCCAACTTGAGATATCTGAATTGCATTTACTTAACCTTTAGATAATTTATCTATCTATTCAAACTAAAATTTACATCGATATAATATGTAATTGGTTGGTATCATAATGCTTTTGTGCATTTTCTTTAGGGATGGAGCAAATGTGAAGGGCTATTTTGTGTGGTCTCTATTAGACAATTTTGAGTGGTTGTATGGATACAAGCTCCGGTTTGGACTATATCACGTGGATTATGAAACTTTCAAAAGAACACCAAAACTTTCAGCTTCATGGTACAAAAACTATATTGGAGAGCACATCAAAAGAAGATGTTATTAGATGTATCAGCATATGAATTTTTCTAGTTTCTTTATAACAATAAAATCAGTTTCCATTCTTGTCAAAATAATGGGGTATATTTTTTTGCCTCTAATGAAATCAAATACTTTTCTTTGTCCAATTTTTGTCACATCTATTGATTACTTCAAAAAGCGGTTCTTGTGTCATCATCTTGCAATACTTGATTTGAAGAAATAACTGAAGGATAGGTGTCCTGAAATCATACTCATTGTATGTCTCTAACATAGTTGTTCAGGATCGAGATTTAACAAGTCATATGAACTGGGTAGTCATGATGCTTTGCTAGAGGCCGCTCATGATTTATGAGTTATGAGAACTCATTGCCAGCTTCATATGATCCTATAGGGTCACACACTTAAGCGAACTGGAAAGAACTTATGGGAATGGACTGGTGTCGATCGACACATAGAGTTGTGCCGATCGACACAATAAGAGCTGAGTGTCGATCGACACACAGAGTGTATCGATCGACACAGGCCACAGGATCGGGCCTGATTATACAGTTAATTGGGCCGATCGCTTGTTNGAAAAGGTATGTGTGTCGATCGACACAAAGGATTGTGCCGATCGACACAATAAGAGCCGAGTGTCGATCGACACAAAGGTTGTATCGATCGACACAAGCCACAAGATCGGGCCTGATTAAGCAGTTAATTGGGCTGATCGCTTGCTGGGCTTTATGGGCTTTTAGGGTTTCGGGATTCAGCCTATATATATGAGATATAGCTTCAGGTTTTCTGTAAGTGATGAGAATCAGTTTCCAGAGAAACCTGAAAGAAACCCTGGCNTCAGGGATAAAAGAAAAACCTGATAGTCCTAAGTGGTTAGGAATAGATCTAGGTATTCCTACAGTGCACACATCCCTGATCTCATCTTGCATCAAGTAATTGTAGTTCAGAAGAATTCTCTTCAAAAATGCAATAAAGATCAAAGTTGATGCACAAGATAGTCACTTTGATTTATAATTCTCTTTACCTATAGGAAAGGCCGGACAAGACAAGGAGTCGAAGGACTATATATCTTAGAAACAGACCTCCATTTCTTAGAACACGACAGATCTCAGCAACCTTGGAAATACAGTAAAACAACAAACACAATTTAACAAATTAAGTGACATTAACAAATGTGAAACACACAATAATTAACTCTTCTGATGAGGTTCAAACTTACAGCATTTGTAGAAGAAGGCCAACTGCGCCAACATGAACTGCATCAACAGATTCTGATGGGAAAGGGAACCGAGAATTGTCTGCTCTCACAGCCTGCTACGTACATTTCAAAGTATCTTACCATGCGGAAATAACAAACATAGACCAAAAGGTATAAGTACCTCTTCTTCTGCAGCAAGCAAACCGCTTGGCTTAATGTTTTGTTTCCAGCCTCTTTCATACATCAATGATACTAATGGAATAAAACACACACACATGCAAGCACAAACAATTCTACATAGCACTGGTAAAGTTACAATATGAGTAGAAGCAACTGTGTTCTTACATTTTGTTCTGTTTCTATATGATTGATATGCTTGCAGTGGTATACAGGGACTACATCAGTTCTCTTTAATCAATCTATATATTTATTTAGTTTGATCAAGAGACCAAATCTCAGTTTATCCTGGAATAGTATAAAAAAGATCTCTTCACAATACGTACCTTATGAAAGAAGTCATTTACATGGGTGGGATGGCTTCCTCAAATATACCTCAATGTAAAAAGCTTTTCAAATCTTCTAACACTACTTGTTTTTTTTTTGTTGAATCGATCGTTTGTAACAGAATTAAGTTAAAAATCAAAGTTCCTTTTCGATATCTTTTGTTTGAAAATGAGGAGAGGACATGTTGAGGTAAGCAAGAAGAATCAACACAGCACAAGGCTGCAGTCAAGTAACCGTGTCGTTTATGATGAATCCATTAGATTGTCTTTTTTTGTAAATTGCAGGGATTGAATCCATTGATGTTCTTCTTTGCATTTGTTGGCAATATGACTTACGTACTTTTTACTTGCTTCGACTCTAGAGGATCTCTGGTGGAAACCTCTATAAACCTTTTTTCTACATTCTTATTTTTGGAGAATTAACAATTCTATAAACCTTTTATCTGGTGGACATCTTAGTTATATAAACCTCCTCCTTCTGCATTTAGGTTAACCACAAGATGATGAAACCAGGCATTATAAAATATTTGTATGGAGAAATTAACGTCTGAAGCAAGGTATCTACTGGTCTCATATCAAGGATCCTCCTTTGTTTATCAAATACTTATGTGTCTGTTCTTGGCTGTTCAGAGATCGATGCCGCAAGGGAGATAAATGGAATTTATATACCAAAGGAGAGGTTAACTCAAGTAGAAGCCAAGAAAAAGGTGCAGTTCCTATTGTGGAATAAGAACCTCTTTCATTTAAATAATTTACTAGATAGGTTCAGACTTCATTCTGTATTCGTTGCTGAAGGCTATGGCTGAAAAGATAGAGCAAATGGAATTATAGGGTAAAGCTAGAGACAAGGTGAGCAGTGGTTATAGTGCATTTCTGTATTTTTGTCTTAAGCAAACCATTTTTGTTCTTTTTTTTGCAGGAGGTTTGTGGGATTTGTGTTCGGTTCAAAGGTATGGATGTGATTTTGTATGTGGAGTATTTCTGTTGTGATCGTCCTAATCTGATATTGCAAGTGAGTTTGTTATGATCTTTGTTTGTATGATCTGTTAGAGGAATAGAGGAATCTGTGACTATTGAGTCTTCTACTGAAATTGGTTTTGTGTTTCTTGAGTTGGTTATTGAACTAATTGGTGATTGGGAGCTTTTTTTTCTTTTTTGTAATTGGTACTTCATGTCAAGAAGATGTTGAGCTGTTCTTTTCGATTAGAGGAATCAGAGTGATCACTGATTAGTGGCTACTCTAACTGGTGAATATAATTTAGCTTTGAAATCACTAAATCTTTATTCTTGGTTTTGATTTTTAAAGTTGGTGTAGAAGATTAGTTTTTGGTATTTCGATTTTTAAAATTTGGCTTCGTGTGGGTTCAGGGTTGCACGTTATGGTGAGCTTGCTGTTGAGTGTGTAAATGCCTAGTGTCGAATGGAACAGCTCTTTTGGAGAAGGCTCAAGCTGAAGCTGATCCACTTGGTAAGCATGGCTAAGGAAGGAGGTGAGGTTCATCAAGAGTCCAGCGATTGGAACACTATGAATGGTGAATCTGCTTCAACTGCATCTGTTGTTTCAAGTAATCCAGAGAGACAAGGGAGTTGAACTGGGCAAGAAGGTACTGAAAGTGTTGAGAATTGTTACCTTTGTAGAGTTTGAGTATTTAGATTATGATTGTACCTTCATAAGCTTAGGGATTGAAATATAATTGGGTTTTCAGTTTTACATATACACCCTTTGGTTGACGAATCAAATCAGTCACTTTGTTATGTTTTAGCAGAGATCTTGATTACAATGTCTTTTTTGCTTCGAGACTTATGTTTAATAGTATCGTGGCTGTAATGCTCTTGAGGGTTTATGTAACAATGTCATTTGTGAAGATCAAAGTATCTTATCTTAGGAATCTCAATGTGTGTTTGTCAAACGTCCACACCAATAACTATTCTTTGGTTCAATGATCTATAGTTTCAGTAATGAAAATACAGAAATTCAAAAATGACACATCCATTATTACTACATTCTAACACCTTATACAAAAAAAATAATTGAAAAAATCCGCGCGTAGTATGTATGAAAAGGTATGTAATCTACTTTCCTTAGCTTATGAGTTGAAATATGGCGTAATTTTTTATGTTGTTGTATCTTAGGAGCGTGTTGGGCATCTAATATATAAACCATCAAAATAAATTCATGATGAGTTGGGTAAAAATATTTTTATGACGACAATATGATCAAAGATATCCTTCATTATCGGTTGGATGGAAAAGCTTGATTGTTAAGATATAAGAGAGGGAGCGCAGCTTGGTTTTGAAGAAAAATGGAGATCATAAAGTCTCTCAATCAGTGGTAAAAAAAAAAGGAAAAAAATTAGAATGCCACACAATTATTGAAAAAATACTAGTTTGACACTCGAATATTTGGAGATAACTATAACAAATGCCACTCAAATTTTTGATGGAAAAATAGGATCAGATATTTACGTATTTGTCACTCAAAAAATATGTCGTCCATTTGGTGACAGACTTTTGTTGTTTGTGAAAGATTTTCTTTTTTTAGGTAATTTAGTAATATTTTATTAATTTTTTCTAATATCCGACAGATAATATTATTTAATCTGTCACACGTGGTGACAAACTTTTCTTCAAATGACAGTTTTTAAAAAATTTCTCGAAAAATTTCGGAGTGTCATAGACTTTTTTTTTTTTAATCTGTGATATGAAGGCACAGACTTTATTTTGAACGATAAGTTTTTTTGGAAAATGTACCCTACGTGGTGAAATGTTTTTTTGCAGTTACAACAATTTTTTTTTTTTTTGGACTAAAACTAGCTTTGTTTGGTGATAGATATTTTACTGGTATGTGACGACACACTATTTTTGGACTAGAATAACCTTTTTTTGGTGACAGATTCTTTATGATAGATTTTTTTTGTCGATGACAGACTTTTTACGTGTGATTAGTGGTGGATCTACCAAGGAAAAATCATCGAAAAATGTTGGAATTGAGAAATAAGAGAGGGAGCGCAGTTTGGTTGTTAAGAAAAATGAAGATCATAAAGTCTCTCAATTAGTGGCAACAAAAAAAGGGAAAAAAACTAGAATGCCACACAATTATTGAAAAAAAATACTAGTTTGACACTCTAATATTTGGAGGTGAAAACTAAGTGAAAATTACCTAGAATGACACAAATTTCTTACCAAACTCCTAGATTAACACTCTCTAAATAAATGTTACTAGAATAACACAAATTTGTTGGCAAAAGTCCAAAAAACCTAACTAATTCCTAATATTTACATGGGTGCCATTTTAATTTATAATTTGTATTTTTTTGATAATTAAACAAATAACCTTAGAGAATTTGAACTTCAATTATTCTCTTTTTTTATTTTATCGTCTGATAACTTCAATAATTAATCTTAGGAAAATTGAATTCCTATTATCAAAAACAAAAACACTAATAATAATAAAAAAAGGCTACGATACTCTCATCCATCTGTGTTTCTCCTTTCTCCATTGACCACAACCAGAAAAATTTTCTACATGAATAGATGATGAGAAGGGATCAAACGTTCCTACTATGAAATTAAACTCATAGATATATGTAACTTAAGAAATTGTGATGAAAGATGAGTGCAGAGAAGAGAGGAATAGAAAGTATGAGATCTCTCTGAAACTGCTTCAGGAAATGTCTAACGCAGTACTATGTCTCATGGGTGAGGACAATAAGAAACCCTAATTTGAATCTTCGGTTTTGTTGCAAAATACCGGTTTAACGTAAAATATGTCATCTTAAAAATTAAATCTGCCATAAAAATATGCCACTGTATAATGAAATAAATCTGCCACAAATAAGTCTACCGTCAAAGAAAAGGTTATTCTAGTAACAAATAAGTCTGCCATGACGTACACAACATATATCTGCCATCAAACATTGTCAACGGTAGACTTTCTATAAATCTGCGGTAACGTGATGAAATATCTGCCACCACATAAAGTGTTAATCTAGTAATTAAATTAAGGAACTAAATCAATCTGCTTTGCAATCGAACATACCTAAATCTGCGGTCAAAGAGATCAGAAAATAATAAATCTGCCACCAAATGATCCAGAAAATCTGCCACTGAGATATAAATCTATCATTAATTTTGATTTATGAAACATAAAGATACCGTATAAACAAAAGTCTGCCATGTCGTAAGAAATCTTTTTAGAAAAAATCTGCAGTTATTAACAACTCTGCCTGAAAACTAAACATCTGTCATTTCATGTGATATATTTATATGATAAATCTGCTATGTTTTTAAATCTGCGGAAAAACTTGAAAATATTATGGGAAAAATGTTAAGTCTGCTAGGATTTAGAAAGTCTGCTGTCAATTGTGTGGCAGACTTAATAATGGCATAACTGTAAATAAATGCAATTTTGTGTAAGAATGTCAAAAACTATAATGGCATTATCGTAAATACTATTTTTTTTTTTTTTAAACAAAAGCTTACGAGAACAATATAGAAATTAAGAAAAAAACAACCCATCCCAAAAAAGTTAGTATTTTTTCATTGAATATAGGTTATTCTAGTTTTTTTCCCGAAAAATAAATGGCCAACTTTCCTTGAGACCCTTTTGTTACAAAAATGGTAACTACAGCAAATGTCACTCAAATTTTCGTTGGAAAAATAGGAAATTCATATATTTACGTATTTGCCACTAAAAAAATGTGTCGTCCATTTGGTGACAGACTTTTGTGTTTTGTGAAAGATATTCTTTTTTTAAGGTAAGTTAGTAATATTTTCGTAAAATTTTTCTAATGTTCGACAGATAATATTATATAATCTGTCACACGTGGTGACAAACTTTTCTTTAAATGACAGTTTTTGAAAATTTTCTCGAAAAATTTCGGAGTGTCATAGACCTTTTTTTATTTTGATTTTTAATCTGTGATATGAAGACACAGACTTTATTTTGAACGATAAATTTTTTTGGAAAATGTTCAAAACTTTTTAGAGCTTTTTTAATTTGCGACAGAGTTTTTTTTTCACGTGATGACATGGGTTTTTTTTTCGACCATCTCTTTGATGACAAACTTTTAAAAATTCTGCACCTTTGCAAAATGATTAATTTAAAATTACTAGAAAGATACCCTACGTGGTGACATGTTTTTTTGTAGTTACAACAGATTTTTGTTTTTGGACTAAAACTAGCTTTGTTTGGTGATACATATTTTACTGGTATGTGACAGCACACTATTTTGGACTAGAATGACATTTTCTTTGGTGACAAATTCTTTACAGATTTTTTTTTTGGATGACAGACTTTTTACGTGTGATTAGTGGTGGATCTACGAAGGAGAAAGGTGTCTTACGTGACCTAGCTTACATACAAATATAATTACAAAATATACACTAAACTTGTGATATTTCATCAACATAATTGGTAAAGTGCACTTTGTGAACCACCATGTCCCTCATTCGAATCACTAAACACCCTTTTCACTTACATAAACTTTTAAGCTTTATATTTTTTTGATTTTTCTAAAATTCCATTAAAAAAAGTTTGAAAAAATTATTTAAAAAAAAAATCTGAAAAAAATTTCAAAAAGAAAATCCTTTCCACTTACATAAATTTTTCAGTTTTATATTTTCTGATTTTTCTAAAAATTTTCAAAATTATTTTTTTTAAAAAACAAATTTGAAAAAGCGTTTGCCAAAAAATCTTAATTTTTTTTTTTGAAATAAATAATTTTTATTAATTTAAATATGTTATAATTGATTAATCATAATAATTTTTTATTACTTTAAGTATGTAATAAAATATGATATAACTAATGAATAATATTTTTTTTGGAAATGAATGTTATTTTTTTAGAACATATACAAAAATCGAAAAAAAAAAATTTAAAAAGGAATACTGAATTTTGTTTTTGGAAAATAGTTCAGGTAATTTTTGGCAATTTTCCAATGATTTTTATTACTTTAAATATGTTATAATTAATTAATCAAATTTTAAATGGTTTAAATATGTTACAATTAAATAATATTTTTTTAATTTTTTGAAATATGATATAATTAATAAATAATATTTTTTGGAAATGAATGTTATTTTTGGAACATTTTTTTCCTTTTTATGATATTTTTTTAGAATTTTTCTTATTTAAACTTTTAATTTAATTATTCTATAATAAAATTAGATATAAAACAAATAAACAAAAATAAATAGGTAAATGGCACACAAGTTAAGTAAAAAAATTGATTGTGGGTTTTTGGAAATTTTTCTAAAAGTATGTGTCATCATTGTATATTTGATTTGGGCATGTGTCATTATAATATATTTTGGATAATTATATGTTATTCTAATTCATTTCTTAAAAAAAAAAAAAAATTATAACAAACAAATAAGAAGATAGAAAGGGAATAAAGCTTGTTTGTCAGTATGAGTGAGGATCATAAAGTATCTAAGCCAATGATCAAAGAAACAAAGGAAAAGATCGGCTGCTAAGGAGAAAGAAAAGAAGAGTAACGTGCTTTTCAAGAATTTTTTAAAAAAATCATTTAAAAAAAAATATTATTAGTAAATAAAGAGATTTGAAAATATATTATAATAATTTGAGTTTAAATATAGTCATTCTAGCAAAATTTCCTAATTAAAAACATGTTCAAAATCTCAATATCTTACAGTGTAAAAAAAGAGATATTTACAATAAAAAGGTCAGAAATTCTCTTTATGGAAAGTAAAGCGGGTGGATGACTCGAGACTGAATTCCTGACAAAGTGCTTTTAGGGTTCGGACAAGCGTTGGACTTCCACAGTAGAACACACCTGAAAATCAAGCAATGAAAAATATCTCTTTTTATATATATACAATATGAGAACAAGACTTAGATGCTTTCATCAGTAAGCAAGACACTCAAATCATTTTGCTAGCCATATTAAGAGAACCAACTTTAATTTACCTATACGGGAAGTTTCGTGCTTGCTGGACAGTTCAGAAAAAACCTTCCTCCAATTAGGTCTTGCGAAATGGGTTCGTATCTAAATCAGGGTATATGATAAATAATGGAACTAATTTTAATAGAATAATAAGTGGATATAAAAGAAAGTGAACATACTCGGCTCTCAGAGACAATGTCAACACCGTTTTTGGCATGTTGAAGTTTTTGGACCATAGCTATTAGAGCAGATCTTGCATCTCCTGCTTCATACATACTTGTTAAGTAGTTATGCATTTCTATCACATTCTGCCAAATACATTAGAAAAATCTCTTCAACAATGATGAATAATGGATAACAAAAACAACCAAAATATGCAACATTAAGCGTTTTCCCAATACAGTTATATATATAAAGTTGTATGTGAATAGACCATCATAAAAAAAAGTAACACATACATGACTAATGTCTATAAACTTACGGTCTTGTCGTAGACGGCAATATCATCCATAACTCCTTTGAACCATTCAAAAGAAGCTTGCTCTCTTGTCACCCAATAAAAATATGCTCTTTGTGGTAACTTCCTACCTCCATTTACACTAGATCCTCCTATGCTCCCACCTCCTATACTTCCTTCATACCTTTGCCCCTACATTTTTCCGAGTTTCAAAGTCGACCTCCTCCAGTCATATATACTTTTCTTTTTTTCACTATATATAGATTTAGATTACTTACGGTTTTGGGGATATCGGGTTTGAGATTATTCAACATGTCTTTCAGGATACTGATGAAGGGAGTCGCACCGATCCCTAACCCCACCAACAAAAGGATATCATACTTCTCATAATTTTGTGCTGGAGCACCATATGGCCCTTTGATGAATATTCTTGGAAAACTGGTTGTGGGGATATTATACATTGGATTAGATTATCGATATAGTACATTGCGATTACATTGTATATGAATATCTTTGATCTAATGGGTGAAAAAGTTATTTACTTACAAGACTTGCGATTCTTCAATGTGAGGGTTTGCACCTCTTGCTCTTG
>OVAF01001031.1:0-27101 GCA_900406245.1 Odontarrhena argentea
AAAACTTTAGATATCATTGTAAAGATTATGCAACAGAAAATTATTTTTTTCCTAATCCAAATTTTCTATGTTTTGGTTATTTAAAAAAGTTTAATATAATACTAAGTCCGTTTTTTTGCTCGAAATCAAAAGAATTGGAAATTCAAAAAATATCAAAAAAACATTANCAGAGAAATATTTTTTTACTAATCAAAATTCCAATTTTTTGGTTATTTAAAAAAGTTTCCTATAATAGTAAATGAGTTTTTTTTTTTCTCGAAATCAAAATAATTGGAAAATCAAAAAATATCCAAAAAACTTTAGATAAAATTGTAAGGATTATGGCACAGAGAAATATTTTTTTACTAATCAAAATTCCAATTTTTTGGTTATTTAAAAAAGTTTCCTATAATAGTAAGTGAGTTTTTTTGCTCGAAATAAAAAGAATTGAAAATTCCAAAACTATCCAAAAAACTTTAGATATAATAGTAAAGATTATGCAACAGAGAAATATTTTTTTACTAATCAAAATTTAATTTTGACTCGTATGAAAATGACAAAAATAATGAATTCGTGTGTTAATCTGAAAAGGAAATTCACTTATATATTAATATGACAACGCAATAAGTTATCGAGTTCTTGTATTTTTCTGGCATAAGTGATGGAATTTAAAAATAAAAAACTTAATTTCTGCAAGTGTATTGTATTGATTGCAAGGGTCTCCTTTGATCGGTTATGATTGGTACTAATTTTGTATCTCGGGACATTGCTAAAAATGTGACAAGTGATGGTTGATTGCTCTTATCTCGTATTTGGAGGTTCACATATCATATTCATCAAGAGTCAATTAGTAGCACCTAGCTAGATATCTTTATTATATGAATTTTGATGCTCTATTTCCTATGTTTTGTTCTGCTTTCCGGGATCTATCTCTGATCGATACCGGTAATATCCAGATGACAAAAAAAAAAAAAAAAAAAAAAAAANTTCCAAAGGTATATAAAAAGCTCACGTTTATTAGGAAACCAATTAACCAACATTGTATTAGTTGTTGGACATGTTGTATTGATTGATTGATGGAAGAGATTTGGTCTTGTGGGGGCTTCTTTAGTGATTGGAGCAATTTCTTTTAATTAACTTTTAGAAACAGTATAAACCCACCAATTTGGTATCAAAGAGTGACATATATAATAAGAAGAAACAAATTTTATTGAAATTAACAAAAAGGAGACACAATTCAAGTGTCCCCAAAATAACCAAGACAAAATATACACAAAGCTTGATCACAAATTGACCAATTATCTTTTGGTAACCGCAATTTGATCAAACTTAGTGGTTATTACATTATCATAATATTTCATAAAATATATATATACTCACATCATCATCATCTTACTTCACCTCCGGGTAAAGATGCTCGGGTAATCTCAATTCACCAACCATAACCAATGGTTTAGCCAAAAACATATCATGACTTGACTCCATCAACTCGACACGTGTCTCATTCTCTGGCAACTTCCAAGTAAACCCTTGTAAAAGTCTTGCAAGCATCATTGTAGTCAAGGCCGAACCAAGAGCCGGTGCAGCACAACCTCTTTTACCGGTACTAAACGAGATAAACCGAAGATCATTCTCGGTTAATGTAACCTCAGAACATTCATTAAGATGTCTCTCCGGTTTAAAACTTAATGGATCAGACCAAACTTTAGGGTTGCGTCCTAACCCAAATCGACTTAGAAGTACTTGACTTCCTTTAGGAATGTGGTAACCTGCAACAGTTGTGTCGGAAAGTGCCACGTGTGGGAGGTTAAAGGCCGCGACGGGGTGAAGACGGAAAGCTTCACGGAGGATAGCTTTGAGGTAGTTTAGTTTTGGTATGTCGGATTCTTGCACAAGTCTTTCTTTCCCCACGACTCTATCGAGTTCTTCCATTGCTTTACGATAAATCTCGGGCTTGTTCACCATCTCAGCCATGGCCCATTCGACGGCGTTTGATGGATTGTCTGGTGCAGCCATTACAAGCTCCTATTGATCATAAATACAATAAATAAGTTTTTATTAGTTTTTGGATCTTGACTAGTATAATTAATATCAATGACCAATAAGATATACAAGTTGCATAAAAATGTTTCTTTGACCAAAAATCATAAGAGAGAAAAATCTCTAAAAGTATCATATTCCAACTAATAATCAATTATCTTAATAATTAAGCCAAAAGTTTTATTTTTGTATTTTTGAACCATTACTTTATAAAAAAAAAAAAAAAAAAAAATTATATAAAAATGTAACGTGATTATTACCTTAATGGTGGGTTTGATTTCATCGGCGGTAAGTAGAGGCTTGCCTTCTTCATCCTTGATGGAGATGAAAATGTCAAGAAAATCTTCGATTTGTGTTCTCTTTCCTTCTCTCCACATCTTGATCCTTTCATCGATGATCGGATTGTGATATTTATCCATAATCGCACTCGAATCCCTCATGATCTTCTCGTGTCCGTTCAGATCAAGTCCCGTGAGTATAGGTAGATAATCAGAGATACAAAAGGCGAATGTAAACCCTAATGCTTCAAACATAGCTTCCATGTGCTCGATATCTTCGGCGGTCGGTGCACCATCGGGTGAAGTGGTTTTAGAGAACGTTCTTGTACCGAACATAAGCTTCTTGATAGCATTTCCACAATAATGCCTAGTCATGAACCGGAAATCGACCGAGTCCGAGTTCTTGACCATATTGTATAACCAAGCGGTCAAATGATCGTTTTCTTCGATTCTCTTGGTGTGTAGCCACCTATGTCTCGCGGGACAAACCAGTTCAGTCATCACAACTTTCCTCATCTTCTTGAATTGCTCACCAAAGGGAGTGATCACGCAGGTCTTGTACCCATTGGATAGGATGCTTTGAGCGTAAGTCATAGGCCTCGAGGCGAAGAGAGCGTCTTGCTGCTTGAGTATCTCACGAGCTATCTTAGGACAAGTGACGGTAATCACATGAACGTTTCCTAGCTTGATGCAAGCTATCTCAGTGTTGAGCTGCTTCATGATGCTGTGGAGCCACCTGAATACAGGACGGCTCTTTAGCATGCTCGGGATCATTCCAATGATCGGCCATCCGGAAGGACCCGGTGGAAGAGAGAGCTTCATGTTGTTGGGATCACTAGTGATGAGTTTCTTGAAAACCATCAATATTGTTATAGCCACAAAGGCTTGAAGTGTTGTGAGGAGATACGAGTTAAACGGCAACGTTTCGGTTGTTCTAGTGGAAGTGAGATCCGAAGAGTTTGAAGTAAAAGAGTTCATGTCTTTTATTGTAGAGAAGAGAAAGAGAGAAAGACTCGAACTTTGTTGTGTCTTTGTGTGTTCTTGTTTTCTCTGCATGGATAAGAGCTTCACCTTCCTCTTTATAGTTGATTATGTTTGATGTGAAATGACTATAGTACCCTTTTCTAAATGACTATTCTACTCTTTGAAGTGGTAAGGAGTAAAGGACTAAAGGAAGGAGTGAGGAAAATGTGTGCGTTGTATGGTATGGGTCGGGTCCATGTTGAGTACTACCACCATTTTTGAACATTATAACATTTTTAAAAAAAAATATCTTTTTATTATTGTTTAGTTATACGGGAATTTGAAGTATTTTTATAATGTTTTTGTTGGTCACCTGCCAAAATTCCTCGTGTTATATATGCAGTTAAAATTATACCAGTCGAACAACTATTATTCCTCTGTATGTATGAATTATTGGAGGAATTTTATGTAGCTTATACTAAAATTTCAAAAATATTTTAGAAACTTAACTATATTTATGTGAAATAATATATACTCTAATTAAGCATGCCATATTAGTTTGGGGATATTTATGAAACCTTACAATACCAGTTTTGTGATAGTACTTTTCAAAACTATCATGGACAGTAGACAATTCTAATCACTTCTTAAACATGAAAATATGGAATAGTCAATTGTTGTTTCAAATTTACTCACAAAATACATCAATAGTTTCAAAAGATCTTTTTGTTATTATAATATAATATTATGTTTTACTGAAATAATTCCTTACGATAATATTACAGTATTTTATATATAAATTAACTAAACAAACCTATATATTATTCTGAAATGTGGGTATTGTTAATTAAAAGTAGTTAATGATTACTCTATAAATTGGAAACAACAAGTTAAGAATTTCTCTCCCAATATTTACTTAATAAGACATAATTCCATCCAAAAAATATTTTAATATATATATATATATAATTAATTATCATCAGTTACATTAAATATTAACAAAATTAATAATAGAATACTATTAAATCATACATAATAATATAATACATGGGTAAATTATACCAAAACCTATAAAAAACAACAATTCAAAATAAATTATTTCCACAAACTAAATGAACTTATAACTAATTTTTATTTAACATATCAAATAAGAACCAAATGTCATGTATCTTCCATTTTTCTTTCAAAGAAATATTTTGCATCTTTGTTATTCTGATAGATACTAAAATTGGTTCTTTCTTTTTTTTCCTTTATCGTTATATAGACTGATTTGACAAATAGTTTATTGCCAAATAGAGATATAAGAATATATAAATATAATTATAGGAAATTGGAATTGGGTAGAGTTCACCTGCCAAAAAGCCTCGTGGAGATTAGAAGAGTCAAAGTTGCTTACTAACTTAGTCAGTACACAGTTTATAAACTCTTGATTTTTGTTTTGCAGCCCCCACCACATTGGTTACCATTTCACGCCGTCGTTTAGTTGGACAACTGGTCCCTGACCCAGACCTAAAGTATTCGAGTCAATTCTCTGTTTTTAACTTTGGATATAGTCGATAAAAAGATGAAGTTACAACTTAGAATTTTTTTTTTTTTTTTGAGAGATTTTAGGTTATTATGGTAATTTATTTTACATATGTAAATGACGATTCATTGATTTTTTAATTTTTTTTTTTTTTTTGTCAAATATATCCAATGGACTGATTCTATTGACTTAAAACGCATTAAGATGCTACAGTGTATATTTTGTCTGCTACAGTGTATATTTTGTCTGGTTCAATTATTCAAGTATCATGAGATTCAACAAAACATCACACTACATGTCTCAAATGTGGAATGTCTTTCAATTAAGGCAAAGGCTAGACGAATTATGTATTATTGGATTACCATGTATTATTGGATTACCATGTAAACTTCATAGGTGTTAGGATCAAGCTCGTTCAAAACAAACAGCCACTCTATTGTTTAAAAACAAACTAAATTAATTTGACCGCCATTTCCAACAAAATCATATTATTTTTTGGCTTATTATAGTATATCTTATCTACTCATATGTTCTTGCCGTGCATAGAACCATGTCGTTTGTACAGAATTTACAGTCTTCCACCCAAATTTAAAATGGTCATAAGATCACTTAACATAAAAAGTTAGAGAATATTAAATTACTAAATTTGACTATAATGAACTTAGTCAAAGGGTTTAATCCGTTATGTATATTTATGTTGATAGATGAAAGTGGCCAATATAAAGTATACAACTTACACGTATATCTTTCAACAAATCTTTTACTTCTTACATATATATAAATGATCACCCAAATTTTTTTGCCATGTTAATTAGTCTTCTCTAATTTCATAGGGACATAATAAAAAATACTAGCTATACTCATAAAATAAATTAATAAGCAACAAATTTCTAAAAAATTTGAAGCCTTTTGAAAGCATGGATAGGCTTATTAATATAAAATAGTAACTCAAAGTTACTCATCCAACGAAACTCAACTAATTAAAAAGAAGTAACTTTATAAATGTTGGACGCCCTTGAAATGTTTACACAGTTGGCTATCTAAAAGCATATGCTTCCGTGGCTTCATCTCAAGGTCCGGGCACTTGGCACTGGCTAGATGTCAAGTAGTCACATCCATAAGAAAGTAGGCCACAATAAAAATTGGAAACAAATATATACATGTTTTTTCTGTGTAATATTATACCATCAAACTACTCGGTTCTACTTACTTTCCGAAAATAGGAATGTGCCTAAGAATTAATTAGTAGTGGAAATTAAACCCTAATATTTTATATTATTTTTTAAAAAGAGCATGAGTAATTATCAACAACAAAAAAGCATAGCTTTTTCAAAAATTTAAAGGATCTTTTAATGATATTACGCTTTCAGCATATTTCAAAGTTATGCATTACAATGTTAATATGTGTCTACGTTTACGTACGTACGTAATTACTTGAATTAATCAGGTTTATTAGTGTTAGCAAGACCAGTTCAAATGCAATAATGTTATAAGCCTATAAGTCATGTTCTTAATTTTACAATGATAATTCAACTAATAGTAAATTTATACTCCCTTGACGTCCTTTACCTAAAGGATAAATTGCTAAATGTCAAGTAGTCACAAGTCACACACATAAGAATTAAACAAGACCACAAATTACATACATGTTTTTTCTGTGTATACTATCAAACTACCCGATTCTACTTACTTTCCGAAAATAAGAATGTGCATAAGAATTAGTAGTGGAACCCTAATCTTTATATTATTTTTCAAAAAGAGCATGAGTAATTATCAAAACCCATAGCTTTTTTCTAAATTTTAAAAGATCGGTTGTACACCTTCTAATTATATTTTGCTTTCATCACATTTCAAAAGTCCTGCATTATAATGTTTCTGAGCATTTTGAAGATGTACCTAAGTTTACGTACGTAATTACTTGAATTAATCAAATTAGTGTTAGCAAGACCGGTTCAATATAAAGCAATAATGTTATAAGTCATGTTCAATATATTGAAACCGTACGTAATATCTTTTTAACATTAAATAACAAAATATTTTAGACCCTAACTTAAGAAATACAAAAAAAAAAAAAAAAAAAAAAAAAAAAAAAAAAGNAAAAAAAAAAAAAAAAAAAAAAAAAAAAATCATGAGTCTTAGTCAAATTCGGCATTCAACGCAAGAAAATAAAATAAAAAATAATGAAATTTCAGATTATAAATATGCATAAGAATTTATAAATGATACACATCCTTGAGCATGACCTTGACGAAATGTTTCGTTATATTCCACAATTTCAAAGTCTACCTTCAAGACGAATTGTGTAGCTAGTAAGAAATACTTTGGAGCACGAATTTTCTAGGGTTAACTCAACTTTATATATATATATCAAGATTACTCTTTCAATAGTACATTTCAAAACTAAACCGCATGAGGAGGCCCGGCTCAACATTTTAATGGAACCTTGGTAAAAGAAAATTTATGTCATCCTTGCGCAGGGGCCATGCTAATCTATATAAAAAATCGTTTCAAAAAAAAAAGAAAATTTATGGATCATTATTAAATATTATTTTTTAGATCTTTTCTATAATAATTTTTTTTACCGAAAAATTGGACCCTTTTTAATATGAAATGCAGAAAATAATTGAACACCACGTTCCAAATTATCCATCTGTAAATTTGAATTATGAAAAATGTGTAAAAATATATTGAAAAGAAAACTAGTTCTCAAAGTCTGACCAAAAAAAAAAAAAAAAACTAGTTCTCAAAGATTGCAAACTCGTCCAGATAGTTGGATTTTATGTTGAGGATTTATTTCAATTATTTGTAATTTATTTGGATTGTTGAGTTCTTAACATTATTTCGGTACTACTTTTAACATAAAATAACAAAATATTTTAGACCCTAACTTAGGAAATACACATTTAATTCATAGTGATGGTTAAAAAGTTAATCGACCTAAAATCACGTGGATTAATAGACCATGTGCTTACCAACAACCAAAGTTCAATTATTTGTGTCATATTGTTGTGTTATGATACACACGTACATATATGCATGCATGAATCAAACAAAAACGTGCCCCATCCGCCAAATCTCACCTGTCAAAAATTCTACAAATTGCACCATTACTTATATATATTTATATATACCTTTTCAAAAAGTTCGATGTAGTTGCTTCTAACCAAAAGATATAAAACAAAAAAATTTGGCCGGTTGGCTCATGCATGAGTCATCACTGTTAGCTAATTCTTCATGGAGTAAATCTAAATAAGATATGAATTCAAATCCAGAAATGCTGGCAACATTATTCTCTGACCATGCCATATATACCACATCTCTATTTCCAATACATTTAATAGTATATAATCAACTTAATCATATTGCTCTAATGGGATGATTCACACTGTTAAAATTAGTTAGCATATGCTTTATACGATTATAAAATTGAATTTTTCGTAGACTATATGAAGATTAGTCTGAAATTTTTGTAGACTATGAAAATTACAACAATATTTGCATAGAGTTGTAATATGTATATTTCGTCCAATTTTACTCACAGAGAAAAAAAATTATTAGTACTCAAATATTCAATGAATTATAGATTAAGTTAGTATTGATTGTTTTAAGTGTAGAAACTTTTCTTTGTATATATATTTTTTTTTTTTTGTAAGTTTCTTTGTATATTTAACAAAGAATTTATATATAGATATGCATTCACCATGCATATTTGGATATTGATTTGGGATTTTGGCTTTACTGGTCATCTTCCACCTTGATCCATCCCAAATGAAACTGAAACCATTTTGACATATATAGAGCTTATCTCTAATCACATCATAATTATATTATAGTCATATGCAATTTTTCCGAAAAATGCTGTATAACGTTTTCTATATGATGATATTAACAAACGTGCATGGGACATTTATTTCTATAGACTAGATTAGCTAATATTTTGAGTGAGCAAAAATATATGTTTTACCATTTTTTATTATATAAGTTGTAACCTATGAATTACTATTCATACGATTGCTTGGCGACAATAGGCACGACAACAATGGTTTGCATCACGAGCCCTCTCTTCATGACTTAAGTCATGAACCTTGATTCTGCCTCTTCCTCAATGTTTAAACTTAAGTATCTCAATATTTTTTTATTTTTTTTTTGGTCACGAAGTATCTCAATATCATTCTCAAAACAATGATATATATTCATTTTTAAGAAACAAAGCTAATGTTTATCGCGTGGATCAACTGGTTAAATTCAAAATTTATTCAAATCTCACACACACACATATATATAAAGAAATGATGGAACTTTTGAGGAAATTCTGATATTTTTGGAATTCTCCCAATATGTAAAGAAATTTTTTTTGGTAGGACCAATATGTAAAGAAATAGAAACTATTAGAAGTACGTCCATATCAAGGTTCAAGGATTCAAGATGATCAAGAATAAAAATGATTAGAATGATATATGAACGATTATGGATACTTACCAATATCTTAAATTATTTATTAGAAACACAAAGTAATTACAACAAAACTCATTTTATTAATACACATTATACAAAGACAGTCCATATCATTGGAGCAACAACTCTTTATTACCTAACTAAAATGCTAATTGTTTTTAAGAAATTAATATAAAAATATATCTCTTTCCTCTGGCTTCAAATTTTAACACAATTCAAGAACAATCAGATCTCAAGCTTCTGAAGGAACCAGAGAGAAAGAAAGAGAACATTAATCATTTGATATATATATAAAAACTATTTAGATTCGACAAGTTTGGTTTTTGGTTTTCGGTTTTTTTATTCTTCGGATTTTTAACTTAGCCCTCAAGGTAACCTTTGCTTTGTAAGTAAGAGATAATGTTCTCAGCCATTTGAGGAGGCGAACAAGAAGCCTCGTCGTCTCCTGTATGTTTCAGTACTACCTGTAAATTACACATAAATTCAAATATATATATACGTAACATTAATATCATTTTATAAAGTTACGTATAATATCCTTCAATATAGATTATTGAATAAAGTACCTCGCAATTCAATGGTGCCTCATAAGGGTCGTCGATTCCGGTGAAACCTGGAAAAAAAAAAAAAAATTAACATTAGATATCTTTAATTACATACTAACTAAAATGTTGTTTTAAGCTATCTAATTAATACATATTACATATTGCTTTTAAAAATAAAATCAACTATATAAAAGTTACCTAATGGAAAAAAATATTATTGAATGATATTAGCTAGTAACATATAATTATTTTTTTCAAACCCATATCATAATGAAAAAACTATATACTATGGTTATCCTAGACAGATATATATTGAACAATCTATCATATTTTATATTTATAAATATAATGTTGAAGGAAAGTCACATAAAAATCAGGGTTTGTTTGTGTGTCTAACCAATTATTTTGCATAGAATAGTCCCAAATTTATTATATAACATCCAAAATAAATATCCAGCACAAATTAAAGGAGAAGTTCCAATACAAGAAGTTCCCCCTAATTATAAGGTCAACAAGTCAAAAGTCAACATTTTGATTAGTATTGTCTATACGTACCTTTGATTTTGCCGGCTCGTGCAAGCTTGTACAACCCTTTTGGATCTCTTGACTCACATACAGAAAGTGGAACGTCCATAAACACCTAAAACCAAACTCAAAACATTCAATACACACAACCATATATTATACAAAATCAAACCAAATAAATCATACAATTAAAAGTTAATGTACCTCGATGAAATCTCCTTGTGGTAACAATGATCTACAAGCATCTCGGTCTAGACGGTAAGGAGAGATCAAACTTGCTATACAAATCACTCCCGCATCAGCAAACAACTTAGCCACTTCCCCAACTCTTCGTATGTTTTCGGTACGATCCTCGGCTTTGAAAGTAAGGTCTTTGTTTAGACCATGACGAACATTGTCACCGTCAAGTGTGTAACTAAGTTTGCCTCTTTCCAATAATGCTTTACTCAAAGCACAAGCAACAGTACTTTTCCCTGAATCAAGAAAACACGAAACCATAAGTTAGACGAAAAATCGCAAATGTAGAGAAACACAAGGAAGGATTTTTGAACAAGAAACCTGAACCGCTGAGACCGGTGATCCAAATAACACAACCCTTTTGTTGAAGAAGTTGTTGTCTATCACATCTACAAGTCGAACTCTCGTGCCACACTATGTTCTCTTTCTTCTTCTCGACTTTGATTCTGTCTTCTTTCACATTCGTCTCTGCTCAAGAAACAGAACACAAAGATTCAAGATTCCATAAAGACTCTAAATTTTTTGAAGCAATATTGCAAAATTCATCAAGAATCATAATAAACTACAAAACCCTGAATCTCAAATCTTGTAGAAATGTTTTATTTAAAAAAAAAAACTCAAGAAAGATTGTTGAAACAGAGCAAAAAACAGAGAGATGAGGAAACCTGAAAGAGTGGGATAATTCGCGGTGGGGGAAGCTTGAGCAGAGACATTAACGGCGGAGATAGGCTGAAAAGAAGCAGAATTCGAAACCAATTTAGTATTCTCCGCCGCGTTTGAACTCGCCGGGAGATTGAGGAAACCATCACTTCGTCGTTGAGAACCGCCACCAAGATTTGGAAGAGAGCATACAATCGACGGTCGAGATGATCTCATAGCTAATCTTTCCATTGAATCAGAGAAATAGCAGAGAGAGAGCTTGTAAAAATGAATGGTACAAATAAAAACTGTTTTATAAAATTAAAAAGAATGGATTGGTTTTGAAAATTTATATATAGAGTTAAGAGGAAGAAAACTGGTGAGAAAGACCAACAATATAATCTTCCACTAAAAACACATGACCATATTCTTCTACCAACATCAAGATTCAAATTTCAAGACTACTAGTTAGTGAAATGTCAATTTGGTTTTTTTTTTTTTATAAAATGTATTGGTTTTTTTTGGTATGTGTGCTGTGCATGGGTCACTGTTGGAGGCTAATCTTTTGGGAAATGATTATCTGATTTTTTTCAAGTTTTTTTTTTTCCATCTACCAACCTACCAAATTTCCATTCAGAAACCATGTGATTTTATAATTTATACTATTTATATTTTGCTTTATTGTTACTTTACTTACTTTCCCTTCTAGTCTATGCTTATTATTATTATTTGATTTTTTGTGTTGTTCAAATAATTTTGTTTGACTGTAGAATATGAAGAGAAATGAAAACATATTCAACACTTTCCAGTTTGGTAGTACTTGTTTTATTGATTGTTTTAGTCAGTGCTACTCATTTAGCAAGTTGTTGTGACTTCTGAAATAGTCAGTACAGGCGGTTTCATCATTTGCTATGAAGTTTCCACTTATGGGCTGATATTCAAATTGGGCCTCGTTATTCATAAATTAATTGTAGCCCATTAGTATAAGGCAGGGCAGGCTTTACGCATGGTTCAAACAGATCCATAAGGACTCTCTGTTCATGATCATCTGCAGTACTAACAAGAGGGATTGGTGTAGTTTAGCTCTCCAACAATGTATGTCATTTGAAGTCATCTCGTTGATTGTTGTAATTCAACTCCAACAATATGTTATCTAAAGTCACAATTAAAACATTATGCAAAACATACTTTTTTCCATAATGAAACAATACAAGCAACATTCTTCAATGGTTGATTTCCAGGAATCAATAGTGAATTAGAAAATAGTCTTTAAAGAATCTAATATCATTTGAATACATCAGACATTTCTTTTTTAAAAAGACCACTTTGGAGATGTCTTTCACATAGATCTACTTGAAAACCGCAGGAGCCAGGAGCCCTTGGCAAAAACAGACCAACTAGACGATTCTGCAGCTTCTCGGTATCACGATGAACTGATCAATACTCAAGAATCTCCATCACCGGAAATAGAAAGCGAAGAAACCCTTGGCAAAACAGACCAACTAGACGAATCTACCACTCTAGGTACCTCGATAAACTGATCAGTACTCAAGAACCTGCATCGCCACCAGAAATGGAAACCGAAGAAACCCTTTCTTCATCCGGCAAAACATACCAATTCGGAGACTGAACAGCTCTCAACCACAAGAAATCATCAACATTACCCCAATTCTCATTCTCCTCTTCCAAACCAGCTTTGTTCAAATCCTCCTCAATCCCATCATACCTCAAACAATACGGAGCAAATCTAACACCGTTACTATCCTCGATTATCGGTCTACTCCTAACCCTCAGATAAAAATCACACCTTTTAGCACAATGTATCCTAATCTGATGTGAAGCCAACACAAAAACACAATCTTCAACATCATCGATCAAAATCGAACCGATCACAGGACCTGTATAAACCTTACAATTCCTCAACCTATAAACAAACAAAGCATTCACACTCCCCTTCAATCTCACTTCACAGGAGTCAAGATCAGATAATGTGAATTCACCAAATGACAAATCTTTAGCTAAAGTCTCTCCCTTTACGTTCCGAAACCCCGGAGAGTCGCGAACCGGAAGCTTCGGAGTCGAAACGACGTCAGATTTGGGGATCAAGTCTGGTTTTTTCGAAGTGGGTTTGTTCTTGAAGGAGAATTTCTTCTTTGGGATTAGCTCGGAGGTGAGATTCTCGAGGGTTTGTTTGAGATCGGAGATGGATTTGAGAGAAGATCTGACTTCGTATGAAGGAAGGAAGTAAGAGTTTTCAGCGAGAAGCTTCTCTAGAGTTTCGATTGAGGAGGAGATTTCTGAGAGATTTGATTTGAGATCTGGTGAGGAAGAAGAAGAGAGACGTGTCTGGCAGATTTGAGATTCGATTGATTGTTTTGATTCGGTGAATTTGGTGAGAAATGAAGAAGTTGATTCGAAGGTTGATGAAGAAGAAGATGGATTTGGTTTACGAGATTGGTGACGAGCTGAGAGACGTTCGATCATGTCATGGTGTTTCTTCTGTAATGCTGGATCGAGACTTTCGTGGTTTGGATCGTCTTCTTCCATTGTTGTTACTCTCTCTTCGAGGTTTTTTCTGTGACGGCGACAATGGCGGATTAGAAATGGTCGTCGAGTCTAGGAAATGAGATTGGTCTCATATGTAAACGGCGTCGTTTCAGTGAAGTGAAATGATGATAATAATAAAATTGCAGGTTTTGTCCTCGAAAAATGTGAGCTTTGCTGACATAAACCCTTTGAAATACAGTTTCAAAGAAATTGATCAAGCAAAACATTAAATTTTTTTCAAAATTGATTTCATATGTTTTTTTTGCTCGAAATTGATTTTTTAAGACAAGATGTAAATAAATATGAATTATTAGATTAAAACAAATTCAATTCACCAAGATTTTGATTTTGAGAAATATCACATTACTTCTGATTAGCATTATCGGGATCATAGAAATAAAAACATGTTATATATGACAAATCGTAAATTTTCTTCATATATCACCAACACAAACGCTCATTATCAAACACGTGAGAGTCACAATGGTGATATGAAAATTACAAAAAATGTGCATAGAGCTTCTATTAAATTTATAATATCCATAAAAATAAAATCTAATTTTTGAGTTTATATAATTTCCTCAAATGATGAAAGAAATGTGTCTTGTATGTTTTGCATACAAAAATATGAAAGAATATAATGCAGATATTTCAAAAATGATTTGGGAAATAATAAAACGAGACTAGAAACCATGGAAATGAAGTATCATATCTTCTCCCATTTGTGAATTACATAGATCATAACTTCTTTAAATTCACCGTAAGAACAAGATATATGGATAAGTCATTTTATCATTATGTTTGAGAAATAGAATAAGACTTTCATACTCATTTTTAAATGGTTGACAACTCCTTAAAGGAAAAGAGAGAATTCTGACATTCGAAGAAGATTATGGTAGAAAAGAAAAAGAAGTAGAATAGTTAGAAAAAAAATAGATAAGTTTTTTCTCGTTTATAAATAACTCGTTTGAGTTGATTACAAGTTCAATCCAAACGAACTAATTATAAACACAAAAAAAAACATATGAACTTTGTAATAACTTTGAATAAGTTTTTCAATTGAAATTATTACATAGTGAGACATATGTATAATTTCAAAAGATATTATAATTTTTTTTCATAATGTTCATTAAATTAAAATTCAAACAAGAAAAACATTAAACTTTGGTAAAATGACGAATGAAATGGGTTTCCATATATCCAAGAATATGGAAGAACATCATGTATATATTCCAAAACTAAATTTGGACATACAACAAACATATATAAGAAACCATGAGAACGAAATACCATACCCATTTGTGAATTACATATATCATATATCATCTTCATCGAATTCACAGTCAAAGTAAACTACATAGACATGATTCTATATCTAAGACTCAATTTTTTCAATTTATCAGAATGTGCTCATAAACTCTATGCACATAGTTATTTAATTTTTCGGTCATGTTTATAGGATCAGGAAATTTCTTTTAAAAATTTAGGATATTGGCATATACATTTTAAAACTTAAATGTGATATTAACTTTGATAACAATTAATATCTCATAAGTTTTACACCCACTAGAAACATCTTCAATTAAAAAATTTCATAACAATACCGTTATGTTTCCCCATGGTAAACTATAGGGTTGTTTTAGTTTATTTTATAAAATCAACGTTTATTTCATGAAATTTTAAATATCAAAGGTATTATAAGCAATATTGACTTAATATTTTTCGATGATCAAATCTCTATACACACAGCTTCCTTCGTTGCTTCGCTTTTAAAAGAAAACAAAAAAATAAAAAAAAAGTATCGATCCTCTTCGTACTCTCTCCTTCCAAATCTGAAAGATTATCCGATTGAGGAAGACGAAGAAGAAGATAGATTGATAAGAGACTAATCCCTAATCTCTCAGAGAGTCGAATCAAAGATCAGAAATCACGGTGATACGGAAGCTAGTTCAAGGTCTAATGGGTGCCGCGGGCTCCAAACTCGAGAAAGCTCTCGGTGACCAGTTCCCTGAAGGAGAACGTTACTTTGGTTTCGAGAATTTTGGTAACACTTGCTACTGCAACAGCGTTTTGCAGGTTTTACCCGATTCCTTCTCCTTTGTGTTTGGATTTGGCCCTAATCTCGTGTGGGGATTGATTTTGGTGTGGAGATTTCTGATGGGTTTGATGTAAATTAATGATTTTGGGGTGAAATTTTGGAACTTTTTTGGGTTTGACCTTGTTATGTTGTCGAATTCGTTTTGGATAGGTTAAATTTGATTTGTGGTGTGTTACACTGTGAATCTATGAATGGGAAGGTGTTAGGTGTGTAGTGAGAGCGTTTTAACTTGTTTTTGTTACTAAAGTTGGTATTTTTAAGGACTTGTGTGACTAGAATGATTTGTTTGGAATGCAAAAGGGGATTTTGCTGAGTAGTGAAAATTATCATTGAGTAGTGTCTGAGGTTGTAGATACATAAATCGGTTCTACACTTTGTAGATGAGTGTGAATCTATGGTTAGGGAGGCTTTAGGTGTGTAATGAGGGCATTTTGAACTAGTTGGATTACCAAAAAGTTTGGAATTTTTAGGAACCTGAAGGTTTACTAATGTAATTGCTAGTGTATGTGTTTTTGATCTTTCTTATGGCTTTGTATGTGAATGAGTTCTGGAATGGAGAAAGGATTTTTGCTGATTCTCATTTGACCAGTGTGATCGTCCCTTTTGTGCAGGCTCTTTACTTTTGTGTTCCCTTTCGTGAACAATTGCTTGAATACTATACCAGTAATAAAAGCGTTGCTGATGCTGAAGAGAATCTTATGACTTGTCTGGCAGACTTATTCTCACAGGTATTTGCGTGTTTGGCTTTTTGGCTAGTCTATTACACGTATCCTTGTCACTATTTTAATCTGGTCTTATTAGCTCAAGCCTCAAGTTACCAATCTTTCATTCACTTAATATCTTAAGCAAGCTTGGTTTACTTAATCATAACCAGACAGTGTAAATGAAGAAAGTCACTACTTGTTACTTACATATTGGACTGCGGATTCTGTGTTTCTGGTGTTACTACTGTTTCTTTTCTTGGATATTTTCAGTAATCGAAATGTGCTTGATGTAGGACTTAACGTCTCATCTTCTGACATCATATATTCGATTATGAAACTGTAGTTGTTTCTTTATGTGTTATTATAAGCCTTCTCCTCTTATTTCTTGTAGATAAGTTCCCAGAAGAAGAAAACAGGTGTTATTGCGCCTAAGCGATTTGTGCAAAGGTTGAAGAAACAGAATGAGCTGTTCCGGAGTTATATGCACCAGGTAACTTTAACAAATTCATCATCGTTTTGAACATTATTTTTCTGAAAAATGCGAGACATACCATAGGTAACATACATTTGATTAAATTGGCGTTACTGTCTCACGTAGGATGCACATGAATTCCTGAACTATTTACTGAATGAAGTTGTTGACATACTTGAGAAAGAGGCGAAGGCTACAAAAACTGAACATGAAACTTCATCATCATCATCTCCCGAAAAGCTTGCAAATGGACCAAAAGCTCTCCAGGCAAATGGTGTGCATAAAGAGCCTATTGTCACTTGGGTGCACAATATCTTTCAGGTCAGTTCTTTTCAATGAAATGATTCAACCTTTACCTTCTAAGGTGTAATTAGTGCAATACTTGACTAATCTTTTGCTAATTTATCCAACACAGGGCATTCTTACAAATGAGACAAGGTGTCTGCGGTGCGAGACAGTTACAGCAAGAGATGAAACATTCCTAGATCTAAGCCTTGATATCGAACAGAACAGTTCGATTACTAGCTGTTTGAAAAACTTCAGCTCCACAGAGACGCTTCACGCTGAAGACAAATTCTTTTGTGACAAGTGCTGCAGGTAAATGTTTGTTCTTGGTCTCATGCCATTGCTTTCCAAAGCTACATTCCCTTTACTAGTTGCTCCTAAATATTAACTCTTTAAGCTCCCATCTTTTCCTTCAGTGGCTGCTTTGTATGATTTAAGCGCTCCGAAGTCTTAGACTTTATTAGGATTTTCTTATCTGAAGCCTGATTCTTTAATGTCTGTATTTGCAGCTTACAAGAAGCACAGAAGAGGATGAAGATCAAGAAGCCACCACACATCTTAGTCATCCATCTAAAACGATTCAAATACATTGAACAGCTAGGCCGCTACAAGAAGCTCTCTTATCGAGTTGTCTTCCCTTTGGAGCTAAAACTGAGCAACACAGTGGAACCGTACGCTGACGTTGAGTACTCTCTCTTTGCAGTGGTGGTTCATGTCGGTAGCGGACCCAACCATGGTCATTACGTAAGCCTTGTGAAAAGCCATAACCATTGGCTCTTCTTCGACGATGAGAATGTTGAGATGATTGAAGAATCAGCTGTGCAAACATTCTTTGGATCTTCCCAAGAGTATTCGAGCAACACTGATCATGGTTACATCTTGTTCTATGAGAGCCTTGGACCAACGAAGTAAAAGCTAAGAAAGAAGATTAAAGACTTTCTTGTTTTCTTTTTCCCCTTAACTTTCTAAACTCCTTACTACTATTAATGGTATATGTTTGTGTCTTAATTGACATTAACTTCTTCTTTTTACTCTTGTGTCGCTCTGCCAAAGATATTTGGTATTGGTGAGTTTTAAATTGGAAAAGTTTTAACTGAAATCTGTAAACTTTGAAATGCCATGTACAGTTACTGGCAAATAATTCCTTGTCTCTGTATCTTTTTTAACCAGAGAAAACATAGTAAACTAAGGAAGAAGATTACAAAAACATGTCGAATTACTTTGCTTACAAATTTTATGTATCAATATGAGTAATGAGTACACTTACAATGTCATAACAAGAAAACTATTAACTTGTCATAGTAGCAAAAGGTAGTGAACTTGGTTCCTCTTTGACTCTAGCTCGAACCTCTTTGACACTCCTTGTTTATTCGATGGTTACACTCATACAAGTAGTTGCTAGGCTCAGCATATCTTCTTTAGAACACAGAACTATTACTAGTGTTGTTGATATGATAATGATGGATGTAAATGTGACGGCCCATTAGCATGATATGATAATGATGGGATATGAATGTGACGGCCCATTAGCATATAGTTGGGCTGATGGTGAAATTAGGCCCCATGATAAACACATTGTCGTGAGAAGAATAAAGTTGAGAAAAGAAAGAAAGAAATATAAGAAAAAGAGACAAAACTCAAAAGAGAAGAGTTCACGGGAGAAGCTGACCAAGAAGATACAGACAGAAAAATTGGATCACCCGTGAGCCATTTGTCTTTTTTCATTATGTTGTTTACATTAATACTTTCACATTGTGAAATTTACAAATTTCAAAGATTCAAGAGAACTTGTTAATGATATTACTCCAGAAGAACAATTTCTCTTAACAACAATATAAAAAAAAGAAAAAATAAATAAATCAAAATTCGCATTATATATATCGTTTTCATAATTACTAGTCACAAAATCAATAGCAACTAATATAGTTACTAGTCACAAAATCGATAATAAATAGTTGAATTATTATATACTTTTTAATACAATTTTGGTATTATTTATCACTCTTTGTATCCCTAATTAAAAATAAAAAATTTGGTTCATTCAACAAGATTCAAATAAATGATATTTACATTTTAGCAAAAATAAAAACAAATAAAATGGGTGGATTTTATATGGTTGGGTTAAGTCTCTAGATTCTTGTATACCATAATTACCATTTATTATCATATAGTTTTCAAATGATTAATTATAGCATTACAAAAAGTTATAGATGTAATGGGACAGCTCATATATAAATAGTTAAAAATCATAATTATGACTCCTATAGTTAATCACACAGTGTACAAAACTATGCAAGGAAATTGAAGTGCAGACATGCATTGATTGTCAGAGTAGACTCTAAATTAAATGTTTGATCCCATAATTAAAAAATCATGAAAAATCTCTCTTAATCAAAGGAGAAAAAGGGTAATTTGGGAATTTCAGCAAGGAATTAGGAGTTGTCGTTATCTTTAATGTCGCAATCAGATTAACAGATGAATCGCGCCGGAGAAGGAGACGCTCTTCTTCCTTTTTTTTTTTCACTTTCTCTTTAGATTCTTGCCGTTACGAGGAAGCTTCTTCTTACATGCATTGTACACAAATCTTGAAGCTTTTTCATCTTGTTCTCTAATCTCTTTGTTGTTTTCACGATTCTCTCTGAAATGGCTACTGCTACTACTGGTGATTTCTTCGAAGAGGTTGTTGGTTTGCGTTTTTCTTGAGTTGGGTTTCTTGTTTGAGGTTTTAATCGATTTGGGGATTTTCTAAAATCTGATCTTTGGTTTTGAGTGATGAGTGTTCTGGATCTTGATTCGATCTTCCTGCATTTGGGAGTTTTTTTTCTTTCTTTAGAGTGATCAAGAGAAAGGTTTAGTGTAATTAGTGTAATGTTTTACAAAGTTTTGATTTTGGGGGAGGATCTTAGAGATTAGTGAGTTTGTACAGTGTTACTGTTAGTATCTTTTGATGGTTTTTTGAGTGTGGTTTTGATTGATGTGTGATTGTGATTGTGTTCAATAGGGGAAGCAGAAATGTGGAAGTGTTGTAGATGGAAATGGTAATGGGAATGTACCAGTTCTCAAGTTTCCGAGCTTTAAGGCGACTAAGCCGAGTTTTAATGATGGTGGCAAACATAGCGCAATAGGTAAAAGCTAAGGATTATGCATGTTCAAATTCAGTTTCTTGATAAGTTTCAGAAGAGTAGTAATGAGTAACGATGATATACTGTTGGTGTGATGCAGATGTTTTTCCTCTTCTTGTTAAGGAGGCTTCATTCCCTTTGAAAGATGACCGTGGCATCGATACTTCACTGGTGAGTTCTTCGATAGTTTACAAGTCCTTGATGGATTAACAAAAGCCCTTTGGCTCTCTGGAACTAGGATTTGCTTAGATTTGAACATGTTGAGAGCATTTTGTTCCATTTGATCTTTACTCAACTTCATCACACTGTGAAAGAGGTATTAGTTGAAACTAAATAGATTTTTAGAGTCATTGGTATGCTGAGTCTTTTATACTTTTACAAGTCCTTAATGGAGTGTTCTGAAACTAGGATTTTCTTAGAGTAGAACACAAGGATAAAATTTGTATTACACTTTGAAAGAGGGCTGATATGATAATTATTAGATCATTGGTATGAATTGTGCTAAGTCCTTTATACTGTGTCATTTGTATAGGTCCAAGATGTGTGTACTATCTCTGTCTTACCAGATGAAGGAAACACAATCCCGCCATGTACCTCGCAGTTTACTCTCTTGAGCTTCGTCAAAGCTCTCCTTCCGTCTAAAAACCAGATGTTGATCGATGCGCAACTCAACTGTCAGAAAACGCAGAACCGCATCAATGTGCTACTAGGAGGTACAGATTCCTACCAATCGTGTGTTGTGGACATAAATGTCGAGAAAGGTAATGGTTGTGAGACCGTGACATCGCATGATGAAGTTGTTGGAAGTGTGAAATCCGAGAGTGCAGTAAGTTCTATCTTATATATTGCTAGTGTGCGTGGTCCATATCGAAAGATGGTAAATCCGAATGTCTTCTTATGTGTCAACGATGTCTTTTACAGCATATGCAAAAGGTGTTACAGAGACAAGCAAGCTTGATCACTGGTAAAGATAAACAATATTTGGTTTAAGTTGCGAAAGTTTTATGTGTTAAGGTACTGAATCTTGAGGAATGTATTGCAGATAAAGCTATCTCCGAGAGATGCCATGATGCACCAACTAATAGATGGAGAAGATACAAGCGTGCTGCTTCATTTGATTCAAGGAAAATCGTCATCCTTTTCTCTATCTTGTAAGTATACTGCGTACAAATGCATATATACTTAAGGAATTTACGAAGAATTCATAACTATAAATGTCTTTGTAATGCAGATCAAGTGTGGGAACATTGATATTAATCTACTTGACACTGAGAGTGAAGCAAAACGGAGACAACAGCTTCAATCATATGTAAAACTGTAACATCTTTGTCTGGCCTCTTTCTCCTTTGTTGTCTCTGTTTTGAATCTCTTTCGCAAAAAAAAAAAAAAACTCATTTCCAAGTTTCATAATGTTGATAATAACACTTGCCTTTGTGAATAAACACTTGCGAATAATGCGTAATTAACATGTAATTAAACAAAATATTCAGAATAAACTAGCAGTTTACTAACTAATTGTCTAAAAAAAATTGCAAATGATTTGAGTACAAACAAGAAACAAACGCAAATAATGTAATAAGGACCTAATTAGTGTCTGAGTATCTTTAAATGTAACCCTTAATACTTGGTCAGAATAGAGTAACAACTTTCCCAAAGACTCTGTTTCACCATTTCTTCTGATTTCCTCATCTCTTTCTTCAGACCAATCCCAAATCTTTAACTATGTCCGATTCCGTCGCCAAACAGTCACCGGTAACCTCTCCTCCGTCGCTACCTTCGTTACCAGATGCGGTGGTTTTCACCTGCTTAGCCCGTCTCTCAAGATCGGACCTTGCGTCCTTATCTCTCGTCTCCAAGAAGTACCATTCTCTCATAACCTCCAACGAGCTCTACAAGACGCGATTGCTAATGGGTAACACAAAAGAGTATCTCTACGTATGCTTAAGCTCGAAGCCAGAATCGACCCTTCTCTGGTTCATCCTCCGTCGTGACAATAAGCTTATCCAAATCCCTTCTTCTCCTTCTCATCCTCTAAAGTTTTCATCTTTCGTGGCTTTAGATTACGGGATTTATGTGATTGGTGGATTGGTGAATGATCAACGTACTTCTAGTGTTCTGCTTTTGGATTGTAGGAGTAACATGTGGCGTAATGTTCCTTCGATGAGAGTGGCTCGAGCTTCTGCTGCTGCTGGTGTAGTAAATGGGAAGATTTATGTGTTTGGAGGATGTGAGGATGTTGGTTCGATGTACTGGGGTGAGGTATTTGATCCAAAAACTCAAACTTGGGAGAGTTTGGTGCCAATGTGTGATAGGAGTGAAGATGATAATGTGATTTGTGAGAGTTTGGTGGTGGATGAGAAGGTTTATGCTACGGATTTGTGTAACCGTAGCTTTTATTACTCGCCGAGTGAGGCTAAATGGGGAAGAGATGATGAGAAGAAGAAGTTGGGAAGCCGGTGTTTATATGGTTGTGATGAGTATGGGAATGTGTTTTGGCGTGAGTCTGAGGAAATGAAGTGGAAGAAAGTTAAGGCTTTGGAGGCTTTAGGGAAGATTTCTCCGAGGCTGGCCTCGAGGTCTTTTGAGTTCGAGAAGATTGTTAGGAAGGTGAGTGGTTTTGGTGAGAACATTGTGGTGTTTTGGGTAGGGCCTAAGTGGGATGTTTGGTGCGCCGAGATTTCGTTGGATAGACATGTGGAGGAAGGTGAGGTTCGGGGAAAGATCGAGTGGTCGGAACCTGTCGCTACACTTGATCATACTCCTTTTCGTCGTGTTTCTGTTGAGGTTTTGTACTCTGCTACTGTCAGTGTCTAAGCAATGTTGCATCATTCTCGTTTGCAATAAATTTTGTATCCGTAAGATGTTTTTAGACTCGGTTTCTCTCAATGTCTAACAAAATGAAAATCACAAACTTCTCTTAGATCTCTTTATCTTTTGGTACACAAATTTTGTAAATGGAGTATGTATGTATGTATGTTACTTTTGAATCAACACGAACAGCCTCCACCGCCTCCTTCTTGTTGCTCACCACCTTTTGATGAATTTGAAGTAGTCTTTAGGTTCACATCAACCATGTCCTCTGATTTTGCAGCCGATGAATATGAATCCATACCAGGTAATGCCACAGCAATCTTCCGGAACAAAGCCTGCAAACATTGACTCGAGTTAATGAGAGAATTATCGGATAACACAAGACACTCATTCACATCCTTAAGTTCTAGTTGGTTTTATACCTTGATGTTGAAATTTTCTTTCGCACTGGTCTCGATGAACATCACTCCATACTCTTTACCCTTATCTTCACCTTCACTGATCGATACTTGCCTGTTATCATTACGAAAAGCCACCTTCTTATGATTCATAAATAGAGACTTGAGATTGTATAACACATCGAAACTGATTTCGCTTTTAGTGTATACCTTTTATCAACAAGATCAGTTTTGTTTCCAACAAGAACAATAATAACATCGCTTGAACCTCTTTCTCTGTGTACATCATCAATCCATTTTGACGTATTGAGAAACGTTTGCCTATCTGCAAATCAAATCAATCCAAACACGAGAGTAAAAACACAAATCGATGAATTAAAGAAATCGAAACAGAAACAAAGAGTTCACTACTCACTGGAAACATCATATACAACAATTGCAACAGAAGAATCTCTGATGTAACTTGGAATCAAACTCCTGAATCTTTCTTGTCCTGCCGTATCCCTGCAAATGAACAACACAACCAATTTCTAATTCTTTTGGTATCCTTGAAAACAGAACAGAACGGATTCGACATACTTAGCTAAAGAAGCTACATAGTTCTTGTTCTTACCATAGTTGCAAACGAACAGTTCGATCTTCGAGGTACATTGTTTTGGACAGAAAATCAATCCCAATGGTAGGCTGAAGCAAGAACACAATTAGAAGCATGCTTTAACAATTGCTTACATGACTAATTAACATGATATTACACACAAACCAAACAACCAACAATACTTAACATCATATACTAAGGAAACATATTAAGACCATTACAAGAACAGGCAAAACTCATCCAAGCATCAGATCAAACAAAACATCAAAGGACCTCAAAAGAATTTGATCTTTTACCTGATAAGTGGTGTCAAATTTATCATACATGAAACGAGTGATGATGCTAGTTTTACCAACAGATTGATCACCTAAGAACACCAACTTAAACTTGGCCAAAGGAGAAACCGAAGCCATCTTCTATGCTCAGAAAGAAAAAAGTGAAACAAGATCCAAGAAATTAGAGACTTCAAAGTTTTTCTTTCTTCTTCGAGACTCAAAGAAGGAGAAGAGAAGGTGAGCACGACGACGTTGATGACCAAGTCGCACTCAAAGGTGAAATCTTTCTTGCCACGCGCCAAGTTTATATAACAGACGAATGGATATTCAACGACTTTTTTTAAAGAGACGCGTGTGTGTAACTCGCTTGGTGTTGGTGTGTGAGATTATCTCTAAATATGTTCTGTCTAATTTATAGTGATCTCTTTTTGATTTTTTATGGGTACACTAAAATCATCTTTCTCTTTTCATCTTTGCCATTCAAGATTTGGAATACATACTAAGACTGCTGAAGAATACTCTATCACACAAAGTGGTGAAAGATGGCTAAGGTAATCAAATGATAAAAAATTTGAACCTTTTTTTAAGCATATCATCAACGTTGAATTTCTTATGTGACTGAAACAGAATCCCAAATCCACAAGACAATAAGTGCTTTCTCAAACACAAGAACAGATTGAGAAAACAAAATGATCAAGAGTAATTCACGTGACCATTCTAAAAGATAGTAATCAATGATAAAGCTTTTGAAATCTTGCACACTGCATTATCATAAACAGAGAAAGATCAGAAACAAAAGACTAAAACCAAACCATTCCTCTATTAAGAGCTTAACCATTCTTGTAGATAGTAATCAACAAAAAAAGCTTTAAATCTTTCCCCAAACTGCATAATCATATATAATGTGTTGTGTTCCATTACCATAGCCACAACCCACAAACAAAGAAAGATTAAGTAGCAGTACACAAACCAATTCTCGATTAAGAGCTAACGATTCAACACTTATTAACCAAACATAACAGAGTCTCTAAAGAACTTATCCGGTTCAATTCATAATCAAGCTCAAACTTAAAGCAAAACTGCATAATCATAGATAATGTGCTGGGTTCCATAATCATAAATAGAGAAAGATTAAGTAACAAAAGACTAAAACCACAAACCATTCCTCCATTAAGAGCCAATGATTCCTCCAACAACAGACAAAAACAAAACCATTTCTCAATTAAGAGCTTATGATTCAACACTTATTAACCAAACATCACAGAATCTATCATATTCATAATCAAGCTCGTCTCTTTAAACAGAAACTTCACCCAAAAGCTAAAACCAACCCAAACCCACATCACAATTTCCTCTACTTACCACCACCAAACCTCATATTACTCCACGGAAACTTCGCACCAGACGCAGCACTAGCTCTCGCCGGAGACCTCGCTCTCTCACTCCTCCTCTCATTATTATACCCACCAACCTCTCTCTTGTCCTTAACCTCAAGCCAATGACTCTTCTTATCACCTTCCTCCTCAACAAAACTCGACCCTTTCACTTTACTCTTCCTATCCTCCTCAATAAACTTCACAGGCCACAAATCTCTAGAAATCGACAACGGATTCTTCAAAGTCACATAAGCCTTCTTGTAATTCGCTTTCGCTATCAATAACCCACCACGCTTCTTCTTCTTCCCGTCCATGTTCAAAGTATTCACCTTTTCCACTTCGAATCCGTAGAGAGACTCGAGGACTCGCTTGATCTCGATCTTGGTCGCGGATGGGATTGTTTTCAATGCGAATTCGTGGATGTTTGTGAGCTTTGGTGGCATTAGAAGCTTGATTGGTAGATTCGCGAAGTGGATCACTCTTCCTCCTACTCTACTCGCCATTTGAGATTCGAAATTCTGAAGTTTTTAGGTTAGAAATGATGAAAGGGTTTTTGTGTTCTTCTTCCCTAAAATCTCCCTCTCTGGGATTTGTCTTAATGGGCTTAATTTAGATTAATGGGCCGAACGAGAGAAAGAGGCAGTTTTAGTTAAAATTCTCTTTGGGTATATCTTAATGGGTTTAATTTGTTTTTATTTAAATGATTTTAGATTTATTGGGAATTTGAGTGGAGTTAAAGGTTGTGATTTTGAATTTTCTATTAAGTTATTAAAAAAAAAAAATTTAAAAAATTATTTATAAGGTAAAAATTCTAATCAAATTTTCTGAAATCTTTTAAGATTTAATTTGTTTTAAAATTAGAATTAATCTGAATCCAAGATTTTGTATAATTATATATATAATCAATTAAATAATGGTGAATTTTAAATTATTTTGAAGCATCTCGAATAAATTATATCTAATAAATCGAAATTTTATAAGACATTAAGAGAATTTAATATCCAATAACGGTGAATTTGCACAAAATATCAGTAAATGAGTTTTTATTTAGGATATATATCAATCTAAAATCATTCAAAAAGTTCTGAGTTACAAAATGAGAAGTTAAGGATTTTGATTTTAACCAGCTTACAAGATAAGAAAACAACATGACATTATAACTACTCATTTACAAAAGAGTAATTGTCTAATATACCCACCTTTCCATACCCATAATCACAAATACCCACTTT